>CM038468.1:3421024-3618996 GCA_021464415.1 Lonicera japonica | reverse complement strand
TTTTTTATTTATATTTAGTTTGTAAATTAGATTAAAAATGATATGAGTTTTTGAAATTTGTTTTATATAGTAAATGAATAGTAAAATAATATATGAGAATATTTTTTTTTTATTTAATTATTTTAATAAAGGTGGATTTAATTTGTTTATTTAAGAGAATATTCGTATTTATAATAACTTCTTGCTTTGTATTCTCTTAAATTATTATTACTTGCTTGCTGATTTAATTTTTAGTTTAGTTTAATTTTTAGTTAAAATAATTTCAAAAATCAAAATTTAAAAACTGTTTTAATTTATATTCTTAAAATATTGGACTTCGACAAACTTTTTTATTTTAAGGTATTAATTTGAATTTGGATCGACTCCTACTTATTCGCTATACTCATTTAATTATTTTATGTAAAAATAGGATTTTATTGTATTTAAGTACGAAATTAAGCAACGATGAATTACTTTTAAAAATTCTCCTTAAATCAGTAAAAAACATTTCACCAGATGTTTTAATTTATTTTTCAACTTTTAACTGTTTTTATATTATTATTAAACGGACCCTTAATGTAAATGATGAGAGTTATTAATAATTAATTATGAGAGTAAATATAAGGAGCAGTGAATCAATAGATAAAACAACAATTTATATGAGACAAAGGGTTGCATTGTCTTTCAATGTTCATATTTTCTTATTTTTTATGATCTTTTTATTTGTCACCACCTAAATAATTTATTCCACCAGAAAATTTAAAATGCAAAACAACATTTTACTTAATCACTCAAATTTATTTTTATCTTCTTACAAAAATAAATTTGTAAGAAATTAAAATTTTCAATTTAATTTGAGCGGAACGGACGGGTTTCGGGCGTACTGGACCCAATTGAAATTGAAAGGAGCCCAATTGAAAGGCGTACTTCAATCCAAAAGGTTTTCGTTATGAACAGGAAAAGGAACAGGCATCAATCAATCTGGCGATTGAGCGTGCGTGTGGATATGTGGTGAGGTCGATTACCGGATTGCAAACCGTTGGAAAATGCATTTCACAAGAAGAATTGAAATCCCAATTATTGCTGCTCTGCTAAAATACATACAGATCTTCCTTCTATAATCAAAGGATTCTTTTTCTCATCGATATATGCCCCCAAATTTTAGCCTTGTAAAGGTACTTAGTGATGATTGTTTGATTATTAGCATAAATGAGTAGTTCAATTTAAACCTGACCTTCATTAGATTTTTTTTTGGGGTACTGTTAAAAATTGATGTATATATCATCAGTAACTCAAGAGAACAATAAACCCTAATTTCACTGCTGGCTACTAAGAGACTATTTGGTCTCATTGAGTTGCATTTCCTATGGAATCAGCAATATGCATAAGGAAAATGCTGCTATTTTTATTTAGTTTTTGTATAAACTGATATGACAATACTAAAAATGAACCGGTGGGTTACACATTTAATATGTTGTTTGACTTTCTTTTTATTTGGTTACTGCTACGACTGTTTGTATAAAAAGTTTGTAAAAGTATTGAGTAGGTTTAACACTACACTGTGCATAATATGCAAAAGTTTGTTAAGTGTTCTCTTGAGATTTATCTTAGAAACATACATTGCAAATTCCGTGAAGTGTGGAAAATATTTTGGTTGGATTTTTATTCTGTTATTGAGAAATAGCTAGGGCATACTGTCTCAACTATGGCGCTTGCCACCAACAACTACAGTCACTTACCACTGGCATAACTAGAGTCACTAATACTGTCAAGACACTTGAATTTGCTTAGTTTTGTGTTGTGTTAATATGGCAAATTTTATGTGAAATGGATAAAGAAATAACGATGTGGAAGCTTTATAACTTCCACGGACAAAGCTTTTTGATCTTCTTAACATACGTGTAATGATCCTTTTGATTCTAAGGGTGCATTCGATAATAAAGTTGGAAAATGATCAAAAACACTACTAATTTTTACGCTAAGTTGGAACCAAGATACTTTTTGGGTTTTCCATGGAATAAAATTCTTAATGCTGTGGGTAAGAAAATTTTCCTTGGAAAAGATGGATATCATCTAACCATTTCATATCTTTTTTCTACTTCTTACGAAACTATTTAGGGTTTTCAATCGTTTTCCCCTTTTTTAATCAAACGGACCTTAGTTGTATATTTCGTTATTCACTTGTTGCAACAAGGCCTTGCTTTGTAGGAATCCTTAGGATATGCATTTCAGAGCTCCCAATTCCCCAATTCCCCACTGACTCCTGTTCTTGCTTCAAGTGCTCGTTTGATTCAGATTTTGTTCATTCTTGGAACCCAAAATGGTAAATTTGCATGGAAAATTTGAGCCTCATCAACTTATGATTCAACCTCTCGACATGAATTATAAGAGGCTCCTAGTGTGAATTTACCAATTTAGGATTACAGGAACAAACCAAAACTCGAACCAAATGAGCATTAAGATGCAACTGTATCCAGGGAATAGGGAGGGATCCAGGAATTTTCTCCAAGGGGGTTTATTAACGAGGCTTGACTCTGTTCTTAAAGCAATGGTATCCCTTTTTTTTTTTTTTTTTTCTCTTTTCAAATTAGTGTGTAGCTAAGTGCTAATAGAATTGTATAATACTATTATCACAACTACCCTGCTTAGGCAAGAGACAAGGCTAAAAATATCCAATTCACTTCTGCAATGAAAAACTAAATTTCTCACTTACATTGCTGCATCATGTTGCAAAATGGGACTGACAAAATTAAAGTAACTTCCACATTATGGTTGTCCTTGACAAGTTTCTTTTTATTGAAAACAGATCAATTCCAAGGAAAGCATATAATTGTACTTTCTTTGAGCTAAGAAATAACTGCTGTTAGACCCTTAACTGCTCCTTTATTCTTGCATTTACTCGAAAACCAAATGAATCCGGGCACTTTTTATATTGCATTGCTGAATAATATTTTGAGTTCTCATTCAATTTTATATCTTTTTTTTTTGGTAGTGCATATGGTGACCCTCATAGAGGACAAATTCGTAACTGCAGAAAGTTTGGCGGAAGTAGGATCGGGTATAAATGAAGTTGATACAAATCAAGAGCCTTATGAGGGTATCACTTTTGAATCAGATTTAGCTGCCAAAGCATTCTACGATGAATATGCTAAGCGAGTAGGATTTTTTACGCGAATTGTATCGTCCCGTAAGTCTGAACGTGATGGTTCAATTATTTCTCGTCGATTTGCGTGTAACAAAGAGGGATATAATTTGAACAGACAGAAAGCAGGGGTGCGCAAATTAGAAAGCGAAAGAGCAAACGGGAAGGTTGTATGGCAATGATTCTGGTGAAGAGGGATAAGCCTGGGAAATGGGCTGTCACAAAATTTGTGAGGGAACATAATCATCCACTAGTAGTTTCTTCAGGAAGTGATCGTCCAACTCCGGTAAGTTATTTCAAAGCTGAGATAGTCAAATCACTTGATATATATATATAGATTTCCAACTCTGGTAATGATGATGTTTTCAAAGATTCTAGTAGTGCGTTTCTTTGCACAGAGATCATAGGCCATATGGAAGCACAAAGGTTGAATTGACTAGATTTTTTTACTTTACCCCTTGAAAGAAACTACACAAAAGTCAAAGCTAATACTCTCTCTGTCCCTAATTAAGAGTCCAGGTTTGACTTTCACGTTCTTCAAGAATGCAATAATTTCATCACAATTAGTGGTTCAGAACATAACTTATTGCTTATTGTGAGTTTTGGTATGTTGATTATGTTCCGAAATGGAATGTGGACTATTAAGTTGGGACCGAGGGAGTACTATGCATTTACGTAATTATGGTATCTTAGTGCAGAAAATAGTTCGTTAACCTTGATATCCTGGAGTGATAATCATTCAGTAAGACTTCTTGTGCTCTCTTTGATTTAAGTGATTTGCATTTAATAATTTTATTTTTATCATACTCTCTCCTCCTCTCAATTTGATAGTGTTGCTTTGAATTTGATACTTTTTAATGAAACACTAATTTTGACCTAATCAATGGTCAATAATTCGACTTATTTTCTATTGTGACATTTGGTACATTGATTATGTCCCAAAATGGAAATGAGACTATCATTTTGAGATTGAGGGAGTATAGGAGAAATTGCAGTAAGTTCTTGGATACTTTTCCTATGCAAAAAATTTCTCGTTTCCCATGAAAAAAAGGTTTACTTTTCCCATTATATGCCTGTAGCAGTGCATTTAAGATCTTTTGTTTTAAGGCATTTCACTTCCAAGTTAACAGCATTCAAGTACATTGTTTCTTGATATGACCTATCAGTGAGAGAACAATGTATAATAGTACTTTTTTTTCTTTGTAATAAATGGAAATGCAACATCAAGCATAGATTGCTTTAGTGTCAAAATGAACTTCTTAGAATATTGTGGCCTTCATAATTTGTTAGATCAAGGAGGAGTTACATGGCATAGAAACAGATCCTCTAGTCCCTACGAGAAAGGAAAAATATTCCCAAAAATTCGCAAAAATATTCACAATGTTGAGCACATGGAAGTACAGGTGCATATTTAGCAAAAGGAAACTTAATTACTTAAGAAACATGTTGCTCGAAACTTGAATTACACAAACAATCCCCTTGTTTACATCTCCTAGTCCTTAAGTTGTAAAGCGAAATACGATATTTGGTTTAATGATGCGATTTGGTTGTGGAATTTTAGGTCTGGCCATAGGTATCTCGTTTGAGGTTTTCAGAACATATGGGGCCAAACACGAAGAGTTTAAAGCTAATCTCAAAAAGTCCTTGGAGGACAGCCTGCTTCAAGGAGGGGAAGGGGTTTAAACTTTAGATTCATGAAAAAGATATTGCAATTGCTGGAATGGTAAAACATAAATTGATTTGTAAATTCGAAATTGAAGAAGGCATTGTTAAGGAAGTGGCGACATTCTTTTTGAGAAATGTTACAGCAATGATGGCATTGATTTGTATATTTTACAGTAATATTAAGTAGTTAAGTGATAGCTTTAGATAAAAATTGGGGCTAAAGCTTTAATGAACTACTACCTTGGGTGTAATTGATAGCTGTACCTCTCCTCTTAGGATTTCGTTGGATTTTACCAAGGAAAAGTTGGGAAAATTATTTGTCTCAACATACAGGTGTGTTCGTGAAAACGAGAGATGGTTGGCATCTTCTCTGACAGGGAGGAGAACAGCCTTCGGGCTTACCTGTTACCTACACATCCGATTAAGACTCTCCACTTTGGTGGATCTATAATCCCCAAATATATATTTATATATCTGTAAGTATTGTTGTTTCAATGGTAACCTACGGGTCCAACTCTCTTTTTTGTGCTTGTGGGTGTCATGTCCAAAGAATTTCATATCCTGGGAGTATCTTTTGTCATACATAATTGGGCTCAAATTTGTGCTTGAAGAGTAGCAGTATTACTATTGGTTGTTTCTTTATGCAATGTTTCTTGTCTAAGGGGTTTCTTCTTATTAAAAAATAACCATGATTTACAAGTATATAAATTTATCTATCCATTTTTGTCAATGTTATTATAGGATGACAAGGACAGGAGAATAAAAGAGCTGTCAACTGAGCTCCAGCGTACAAACCTACAGTTGAAAGCTTGTAGAGAACAACTGCATATAGTTATGGAATATATAGAGGAACATGCCGAATCTCTTTCAAGAACAGTTGAGAAGACGGTTCGTAAAGTCAAAGAAACTGATGAATCTGGCTGTCAATAATGGCATTCTCAATACATGTACCTGGTATGCTAGAATAATCTTTACTTCCACTGAAAATATCCTTCCCCTGTAGTTTACATTCTAATGGAGTGAAGATTTTGGTCAACTTTCCTTGTTTATAATCAGCATTTTTGGCCCTTTGTTCATGTAGATAATCAATTTATATATAATTATATAATCAGCTTATTACCTATGATTAGTCACCTCATTCATGAGAATCGGATTCGAAAATTTTGAGATCTTTGTATGCCATCGATTATATATTTAGTAATGTTTTGATAACATCAAATCAAAATATAAGACCATCTAGTTTTAGCTCTATATATGCTTGGTTACAATATAATGTTCCAATTTAGTGGATATTTATATACATATCTAACACAGATCTCATAAAAAACATAGTATACGAGCATGTTTTATATGATTACGCAGCTCATACAACACAAAATTAATTGCATACTAGCCCCTGAAGCACACTCTACGTGTGTGCAATGTTATGCACCATAGTTCTTGATAATAAGTAAATGTTAAATATAATATATAGCAATGTGAGGCTGTTTGCTATTGTGTAAATGTGAAGGCACAAGTTCGAATCCCATTGCAACTAATATAAATGTTTTCTAAAACAATGAAAGATAATTCTGTAATTTCGAGTGCAAACTAAAAGGTGGTCCTAAAGCTTATGTGAAAAGTAATTTAGTAATTAGGGTGTAATTAAATTGCCAGACAAGTTGGTTTAATGATTTGTATACCGTTTTATTAAAATAGACATTTTTTTTTTTGTATAAAATAGCGATACATTACTGGGAAGATTATGTGCACCTGCTTCTAATAGTCCATTCTGATGTCAATCTTGAAGAACAACTAAAACTAAACACGACACGTATATAAGTTATGACTATGTCAAATCTGTACCAATCTTTAAGTGAAATTATAACTAAACACAGCATGTATCTAAATTATAGACTGTGAAATCTAAAGAAAATTCATATAAATAAAACAACGAACATGATGTGCACAAGAATCACACAGTTAAAATAACACAAATCGCCAATGGCGTTTTTGTAAGGTGGTAAGTGATGGCCGACATCTGAGAAGGCCAGAAGGGTGAGAAAATTAAATAATTTATCCCCAACTGAAACATCAACTAACAAAAGGGAATGGTTAACACAATTTCTTTTAACAATAATAAGGTCATTCGTTTAGCCAGTCGCCCTCTTCCGTATAAATCCTTATTCCGATGGTTGCCATTAGCATAACCCGCTTCCCCATTCAACCTTTCCCCTCTGCATATAAATCTTAACTCCCAGTGCTACGCTTCTCCTAATTTCGTCAAAATCCGCTTGTGAAGATTGCTGTGGTCATACTTCCTCTGTATTTTGTGGGATATAATCTCTGTCCACTCTTCATCAGAAAATGCTTCTGGTCCATCACTTTGGTCAGGCACTTATATGTTTCAGCACTGCTTTGGTCGTCACCGGTACCCCAACAACAGCTATGCCAGACTTCCTCTGATTTCTGTGGGGTTTAGCAATCTCTGTCCTGCAAGTTTTTCTCAGAACCTGCTGCTTGTCCATTGCTATTAGATTGGTCATTGCCTAGCGGCCGGGAAACTTACCCTTATGATATATATATTTTTTTTATATCAAGAACCTGAACTTTATAATCACCATGACAATTTACCTTTATAACTACCACGGCGATTTACCTTTATAACCACCACGATGATTAGCTGTATGGTCTTTATTATCATTACTACTTTTTCATTCATCCTTTGCCATATACGTTCCAAT
Source organism: Lonicera japonica (assembly GCA_021464415.1). Classification (NCBI taxonomy): domain Eukaryota; kingdom Viridiplantae; phylum Streptophyta; class Magnoliopsida; order Dipsacales; family Caprifoliaceae; genus Lonicera; species Lonicera japonica. The sequence goes on along the minus strand of CM038468.1, from coordinate 3,611,487 downwards.
TAACATTAGCTGTATTATGTTTAACATTCATTATTCTGTTGCTTATTCCCAATTAGCTTGCCATTTTTTCGCTAACCCTACTGCTTGCTGAGACAGAATCCTTACATCCTCCCCGTTAAATTTACTCAGTTTTCTATTTTTTTATCCAAATGATTGTGGCACTAGCCAGATGAAAAGAAGAAAGACGACACACAAAATGTGTGTTCCTATCTCGAGTGAAACTATATTAATTTCTACAAAAATCGAGGAAGCCTAACATGTTCCTCTATATCTGTTCCTCTATATCAAATAGAAAAGGGTTCTAATTTGTTTTAAATTTTAGCATTGTTTGGGTTTTAGTTGGGACTTCGTATATTGTAATAGTTTTGTTGATGTATTGGTTGTTGATTGGAGTTTTTGTTTATTGCGATCAATAAATTTGGTAATATTTTGAAATTATTATTATGAGATAATTTTATCTTTTATTATTATTAAAGGTTCTAATTTGGTTTGAATTTTATCAACTGTTTGGGTTTTTAGTTCAAGGATTTATGTTCTTGTATATTCTACTATTTTTATTGCTGTTATGTTTGGAGTTTTTATGTGAGAAAATTGGTACCTAATCCCGCACAATTTTTAATTTTATTACTGTTATGTTTGGAGTTTTTATGTGAGAAAATTAGTATCCAATCCCGCACAATTTTTTAAAGCATGCAGTCTATGTAGATATATATTGTCTTTTAAAAGATGCGATTTTTGGAGTTATTCTTTTTTGTAGTTGCCAATGGCGAAGATGAATATACATTTGTACTTTGAAGTAGATACTGGTTTTTTCGGTGCAAATAATAGTATCTCTCGGAGAGTCTAAAAAAGATTGCTAAACACCAATTGAATTTTTTTTTCAACAAATAAAATAAAATTGGAATTCTAAATGGAAAATGAAATAAGAATCATACTATTATATAAAGTTGGAAGGCACTTCATTTATTATTGAAGTCGTGTCAAGTTTTTGGTCTTCTAATTTTGCCCTTGCATGTTTTTAATCTCACAAAAAAATAATGTGGTATGAATCGTTGAGCTTGCAAGGGTTATAAGATGCATCAACCACTAGACCACTTATTAATTTTTTAATTTATTTTCTTTATATTGCTTATTATCTACAACGCCCACACGCATAGCGTTTAATAATTAGAGTAGAATGGATCGTTAGCAGAGATGGCCCATGCGAAGTTGGACCCTGGACTGGAATACTGCTATAGCCTTTTAATATTTACTAAATTTTATTTTTGCATATATGCAGTATACAAGTATAGAAAAAAAAAATTATTCGAACAATTTAATATTTGTATATAAGAGAATATCATTCAAACTTTTTTTATGCCTTTTTTTTTAGCTAACATAGTTACTATTATATAATTACTATTATATAAAGTAAGTAGGCATAAGTCACTGTCTTAATTAATTAAGTGAAATGGAACTCTCCTTTATCAAAATGACATCATCACTACGTTATTTAATTAACTCAAACAAAATTATCTCTCCTTTATCAAAATAACAACATTTCCTATATTTATTGTAATTGAAACACTATTATAATAATTTAATGAAATTTTAGTCATAAATCTATCAAAAATATCAAATTTTTAACAATACTATTCTAGATTCGATAAACTCAAGATATAATCTTTAATAGCGGTATTTTAATTTTTTTGCAAAATATAATCTTTAATAGAAGTTTTCTAAATTTTCTGTCAGTTGCCTGCAAAGACTGCGGTAGTTAACAATATTTATGTAGAAGAAGTGGTAGAAAAAAGCTTAAATTTTTTTTGTTTTATAGTTTACGGTTAGTAATTATTTAAAACGCTAACCATAATAATATCATTAGAAGTTTTAGTTTTCTCCATAATATCATTAGAAGTTTTAGTTTTCTCCAAAATCTTAACTATCAAATGGCTTCACCTTTTATAATTAAATGCATGCGCATAAAATATAACTTTTTATACATCAAAATAAAATTAATTCCTATTATAATCGTAATATAATTGATTAAAATGAAGCCAATCCATATAAAATACAATTTTTCATACATTTACAACGAAGAGGATTGCATCCACCAATTGTGATATAATAAGCATCTAGGTGGCACGAGTTATTACATTTAATTATTCTTTCGCATGTTACATTCATATTTAGCACTTGGCATAGTAAAAAAATATTAGAACCATCATAAAAAAAATTAATAACATTAACTAACATCACTATGTATTACTTATTTTTTCTTCTTAGAAGTGATACCTAATCTAGTGTAGTATGGAATGAGACATACATAATAGGGAACCAAAAAAAAAACCTATCATTAGTTAAATATCTTTTAGTGCGCTATATAACATACTATATATGTTCAATATATAGTATTTATAAAATATGATATATTAATTATGTCTCAAAAAAGAAATATAACTCTTAATTTGATACGTTCTAATAAATCAATATAATCATGTGCCAACATATTGTACGGCAAGAAATGACAAATTTATTTTTATTTAACAATTGAAAAGCTAGTCCTTTACTAAGCCTTTTAACAATAGTATATAGATTGGATCATGTATGTTCAAATTCAATATGATAGAGGATACACCAAATTCAATTCAATTCATTAATTTGATTGATATATAAAATATTAGTCGTTTTTTGAATTTGTTCCATATTTTTTATTAAGATAAAAAATTGAAGAGTTAATATCCATAACATGATTTTGATCAAAATTTATTTATGGACCAAATAATTTGTACATTTTTTTTTATTACATTTATATATATATGTTATTACATTACATACATATATATACACACACATATATATAAATTTAATAATATATATATTTCTCAAATCTGATCACAAATAAATTGAAATGAAATATACTCTTACTCAATTTGTTAATCAAGACTTGTAAATTCGGATCAACTTCACGGATTATAGACCCTTATTATATCCGGCTAGTACTCAAACTAGATTCTAATCAAATTTGGGTAGAAATTCAAATTATTAGGTAGAAATTCAAACTATTGATTTGCCTAATCCTTTCATGGCGTAATTATACTATAAGCGCAATTATACTCTTGTACTTAAAACTATTGTCGTTATTAATGACGGAATTAATAGTATACATCGCTTTCTCTTGAGAGTTTTGCATCCACCGTTGTTATTCCGTTACACTAATCGAAGTGACTGTTTGATCCCTATTTACACGTGGTAACACCCCGTTTCACCTTCTGCCATATAACTCTTTAGGGCTTCCCACGATTTTGTCAAAATCCGATACGTGAGGATTATTGTACGGTCTTTATTATCATTAGAGCATTTTTAACAGTATTTTATATGTTTGTTTTGCGTAAATTTATACAATTTGTAAATTTTTTTAATCTCCGATAGTGTTTTAAAATTTAAATTTGTGTAAAATGGTTGTGTGTAAAATGGCACATCAATTTTCTTTCTCTTCATTTTTTAAATAAAATTTGAAAATATAATAACTTCAAATGTAAAATATGGATTTTAATAAAAACATTTGAAATATTTTCATCAATATCAACAAATCAAGATCCATTATGAATATATAATTATTTATAAAAAAATTCAAGAAAAACAATAATAAATTCTTTAAATTGTCAGTTATACAAATGTTGGAATTTTATTGGTTATTTCAAAATTTACGCAACACTTTATGAAAATATCATTGGAGTATATTTTTTTTCATTATTCAAGACTTTTGTAAAAGTTGGTTGAAACATAGGATTTATAACTCAATTTTACATTACTATTAGAGATACTCTTACTGCTTCTTTCATTCATCTTTTGCTAGGCTCGGCAATTTATAACACGATAGGATAACACGACACGAAATCGACACGAATTTGTCGGGTTTGGATGAATCCTTAACGGGTGCGGGTCATAATCGGGTTGACCTGTCAAACCCGTTTATTAAACGAGTCGATTTCGTATATATTCGCAAGACCCGGACAAAACTCGTCTAACCCGGTAAGAATATATACGAGCCGGTTTCGGGTCATGTAAACCCGTTTGCAACCCGTGTAATCCGAATATAATTTAAATATATATATATATATATATATATAAATTACTTAATTGAATTATTAACGGGTTATTAAATGTATTCGTATACAATCCGAATCGAACCGTTTATCTTAAACGGGTTAAACGAATCGGGTTGTGTAATTTGTTAATTAAATGGATCGTGTATAAATTTGAATTTTTCACCCGTTTATTGAACGGATCGTGTACGGGTGGAGGCATTTTTTACCCGACACGATTTCAACCCGAAATAAAACCAACCCATACACGACATGTTGCCTGGCCTATCTTTTGCCATATACGTTCCAATTAACACTAGCTGTATTATGTTTAACATTCATTATACTATTGCTTATTCGCAATTTGCTTGCCATTTCCCCCCTAACACTACTGATTGCAGAGATAGCACCTTAATAATTAGAGTAGAATATATCATTAGCAGAGGTGGCCCATACGAAGTTAGGCATTGGATGAAAATACTATTGTGACCTTATAATATTTACTGAATTTTAATTTTACATATATGCAGTATACAAGTATGAAAAAAAATATTCGAACAATTTAATATTTGTACATAGAAGAATATCATTTAAACACTTTTGATTTATATTAAAAATTATATAAAGTCCAAAAGTAAATTAAGTAGTTAGGGAAGGTTGTCTAAGTAGTTTTTTTTTTTTTTTTTTTAAAGATGGCAATTAATTACATCTACATCCTAATGCCAAGCCACTACTTGCTTAAGTCAAACAGAATTATTTTCCTTTCACCAAAATAACAACATTCTCTATATTTAATACAATTGAAATATCAATTAGGTTGTGCTTTTTTCACAAAATTTTAAAATTATGTGATTTAATAAATCATAAGATTTAGAAATACTCAGAATTTAAAATATCATGATTTTCAATTTTAGTGTTCTTTAAAAAAAGGGTAAATGACCAATAAGCACAACGTATTTTACCCTATTTTTCAGTTATGCCAACAAATTCTATTTCTTATCAAAAATACCATTAAACTTTTTCCGTTATTTCACTTAGGTCCAAATCGTAACTTCCGTCAATTATTTTTAACGGAATGCTGAGTTGGCACAAAAAATCTGACGTGGCATTTAAAAAAAAAAAAAATTTCTGACGTGACACTTTAAAAAAATGACGTGGTCATCTTCTTCCCAACTCATTTTCTCTCTCTTCATTTGGGTTTCATTCCGGCCACCTCCATTTTTTTTCATCTTCTTCTTTCATGAACCCTCCGGCCATCTCCTCAATTGATGACGACTCACCGAAAATGGAGTCGCCGAAAAAAATGAAAATGGAGTTGCCGGAGTTAATGGAGTGGGCGGAAATGGGTTTAAAATATTAGAAGATAAAAAATGGAGTGAGCGGAGAAAAATGGAGTCGCCGGAAAAAATGAAAATGGGGGAAAAAATGAAAATGGAATGGCCGGAAAACTAGAGTTCATGAAGGAAGAAGATGAAAAAAAATGGAGGTGGCCGGAGTTAATGGAGTCGCCGGAATGAAACCCAAATGAAGAGAGAGAAAATGAGTTGGGAAGAAGATGGCCACGTCATTTTTTTAAAGTGCCACGTCAGATTTTTTTATTTTTTTTAAATGTCACATCAGATTTTTTGTGCCAACTCAGCATTCCGTTAAAAATAATTGACGGAAGTTATGATTTGGACCTAAGTGAAATAACGGGAAAAGTTTAATGGTACTTTTGATAAGAAATAAAATTCGTTGGTATAACTGAAAAACGGGATAAAGTACGTTATGCTTATTGATCATTTACCCTTAAAAAAATTAAAAAAGTTTAAAATGCAATAGTGTAAGTTGATTTCAAGTGAAATTCTTATTTATTTATTTATGTATTTTTGTTAGAGAGAAATTTTTATTCATTTATTTATGCATTTCACAATCTCAACTTTTGAGTGCCTTTACATGATTTCCAAATCATGTAATATCGAGACTTATTTCAAAAGAACAATCTTAAATTACATAAATCACGTGATTATTAAATTCTATCTTAGCAATGCAATATGAGTGAAGTCAAGATGTGATCACAATCATTGCTGGATTCTACTCTCCTTCAATATTTAACTTTGTTTATCAAAATAAACAATAAGATCTCTTTATCAAAATAGACAATTATGTCATCAACCAATAATCTCTCAATTACCTGATTTATCAAAATAGCTAATTACATGATCAACATTACGTGATCAACAAATAATTTCACTATTATGTGATCAACCAATAACAATTAACCTCAATCATGTGGCCGAAAAAAAATTAAAAAAATGTATAACTTAGTAATTATTTAAAACGCTAACCATAATAATATCATTAGAAGTTTTAGTTTTCTCCAAAATCTTAATTATCAAAAAGTTTCACCTTCTTCTATAGTATAATTGATAAATGAAGTAAAATACTAACTCCCGATATAGTCGTATTATAATTGATTAAACGAAACCAATCCATATAAAATGTAAAATTTTCATACATTTTATAATGAAGAGGATCACATCCACTAATTGTGATAAAATAAGCATCTAGGTGGCATGACTTATCACAAGTATTCTTTTACATGCCACATTTGTGTTTGGCATACCAAAAATATTAACTACCATCATTAAAAAAAACCCAGGTATTACTGCATTTCTCTTCCTATAAGTGATACCTAATCTAGTGCAGTATGGAATCAAACATACATAACAGGCAACAAAGTTAAAAAAAACAAACAAACAAAAAAAAAAAAAACTAATAAAAAAATATTTTGTTGTGCGGAAAATAACATATTATATATGTTCAATATATTTATAATATAATATTTACAAAATATGGTATATTGATGATTGTCTGAAAAAAGCAATGTAATTCTTAATTTGATACTTATTAAAAAAGAAATTAAATTTTCTTCATCCAAGAATTGAGGGAGTAATTATGTGCCAACATATTGTAGTGCACAAAAGGACAAATTTATCTTTGTATCAGAATTGAAAAGATCTTCCTTCACTAAGCCTTTAACAATTGTATATAGTTAGAGTGGATCATGTTATATTCAAATTCAATATGATAGATGATATACTAAATACAATTCAATTCATGAATTTGATTGATATATAAAATATTAGTCCTTTTTAGAATTTGTTCCATATTTTTTAATCCGATCGGAAATTGAAGAGTTAATATCTATAACATGATTTTGATCAAAATTTATTTATGAACCAAATAATTTGTACATTTTTTTATTTTATTACATTATTAAGTATGTAATGACATATATATAGGGTGCATTTCAAGTAAGGACCCTAATTTAAGGATCTTATTTACGGACAGGGCCTTGGCATGCATTCTAATTAGAATTTTTTGATGAAATTTGGTGGGGATGTTCTTCATTATGTGTAAAACATCTCCACCAAATTTTATATAAAAATTCAACCGGAAAGTGGGTTAACTATAAGATTGAAAAAATATTGAATTTTATATATCTATTTATGAACCAATAAATTTCAATTCTGTAGTTAACCTACTTCTTGGTTGAATTTTTTGATAAAATTTGTTACGCATGATGAAGAACATCCTTACCAAAGTTCATCAAAAAATTCCATCAAGAAGCGTGTCAACTGACTCGGTCTATAAATAAAGTCCTTAAATTAAGGTTCTTACTTAAAATTTTTCATATATATATATATACACACACACACACACAAACGCATATAGATGTAATAATTTATATATTTCTCAAGTTCGATCACAAATAGACTTGAATGAAATACACTCAATTCTAGGACTTGGATACCTTTTCAATTGTCCTCCACTAATTGGATTAATTGATCACCTTCTTGGAAATGATAATAGAATGATATCCAATTTGTTAATCAAGGTTTAATAAATTCAGATCGACTTCATAGAATATAGACACTTACAATATCCAGTTAGTCAAATCAAATTCTAATAAAATTTGGGTAAAAATGCAATCTATTGATAGACTAATCCATTCATGGCATAAGAAAATGTGGGTGGCTAAAATCTAACCAAGCATATTAACGAAGGAATGAGCCCAGATTGTTCCATTTGATAACTAGAGCGTAAGGTGATGTGATGAACAGTAACAAAAATGTAAGAGCGGAGGCTAGATTTTTTTTTGGGTAGGTTCCTCCGGTAACTTTTATAATCAATTCGGCCATATGTACTCTCTTATGTGTTCTTAATCGACTCAAATGGCCTCAAAGAGATGAAAACAATGGTTAGGTTTTCCTCTTAGGATAAGAGAAAATGTATGTGGGAGTGAATGCAAGAATAATTAGATTTGAATCTCCTTAGCTGTGATACATTAGGGTTCCAAGAATTTAGGTGTCCATAACTCTATTCACATTTGTAGAAGTAGTTATTTTTCAATATTTATCATCTACCTCAGCTATCTCGCCTATATTAATTGACCAGGGTTGGTCGGATGTTGGTTGACTCTTCTGATTTCATCGGACAAGAGCGAGAATTTTAGATGGTCGGAATCGAATAGAGGTCGAACATATTATACTCGGCCCGAAGACGATTTGTGGGCCCTTCATTGCGATTCCTTTAATAGATTGCATCCCTATGCTAGACTTTGGATAAAATCCCAAGTTCAATTTTTACCTCCAATAGAAAATAATTTGGATGCTATGAGATATGTTTGGCGCGATATTTTTGAGTTGTAATAGTAAAATTTAAACACTTGATCCCTCTACTATCTTTCTAGATGGCCATAAACAACTACTAATGACAATAATTTTAGGACTTTACTAGCATGAAAGACACCGTAAGTTTTTAAATTTATAGACAATTTCTACTGACAAATTTGAGAAGGATACGAATTCTTACTCAAACTCTATATTTAGTTTTGAAAAAAAAAAAAATCTACTATATATCATTAAATTTATAATTACAAAATTAAGGTTATTTTTTTTTGCACAAATATTCCATCCATCTGACATTTGTATCATTATTAAATTGATTTTTTCATTACCAATTAGAAATAAGATATATATGCTCAAGTATATAATATATATTTTTAGATTTATAAAGAGAATTTAAAACTATTAAAGTATTAAAAGAGGTTAAGTAAATTTTACGCTAAAATTGAGATACTCAGTTTGAGACATCCAAAAAAATTGGACTTTTACACTCAACCATGTGATATATGTATCAATGTTAAATTAGATTTTCCATTACCAATTAGAAATAGGATATGCTCAAGTATATAATATATTTTTTATATATAAAACGGCTTTAAATCTATTAAAAGAGGCTATTGAATTGCTAAAACTATAACTCGTTTCCTTATAAAATTTGATGCAATGATTATTTACAAATAAAAAAAATAAACTACTTATAACTTCAGACATTAAAAAAAAATTATTGGATTCTTAATTTGAAATATTTAAAAAAAAATACTTGATAAATATGTCATGTTTAATTTTATTTTTTGGTCATAATTACTAATTTAATTAATTAATGAAAAAATAAGAAATAATTACTTAAACTATACGGAATTTACTATTTTGCATGGGTTAAAATATTAATAATGATAAAGATGGGTTAAAATTTAGTAATATTTATCCTTAATTAAATATATGGCTGATATTTGACCCTAAGTTTTCCATAATTTTAAGTAGTAATTACAATCACAACATATACAAGATGGTTATATATTTTATTTTCTTGTAATTTATGTATTTATTTAATTTTAATAAATACTTATAATTATCTTGGAGTTTAATTTGTGAAATATTTTAAAAAGTTGGAAAAAATTGGAATTCAGAGTTCAGTTTTCTTGCAAAGACTGTTAACCAACTAAATGTTACTATTTATATACCCAATTACCATTTTAAACACTACTAAAAATATAAAGCATCCGTCATCTAGTCATTCACAGCTCTACTCTTTCCCTCTAAATTAAGATCCAACCCTACTTTAAACATTATTAAAAATCATTACACTCTACACTTTTTGTATACTTCAATAATTTATGTATTTGTATAAAATTTAAATATCAACTATACTAGGTATGTATGTTATTATAAGTTTTAGTATCCTCCAAAATCTTAATTATCAAATGACTTCTTGTTCGATAAAAAATTTCATAGACCAAAATGAGCTAACTCTTAATTAAAATAACCAATATTTATAATTGAGAAAATGAAGCCAGTGCAAATAAAATAGAATTTTTCATACATTTTACTGTGAAGATGATTGCATGGATCATGTATGATATAATAAGCATCTATGTAGCATGACTTATCACAACTATTCTTTCGCATTTTACAATATATTTGGCATAAAGAAAAATATTAATTATCAAAAATACAGCATAGTGTGTTATATAGCAAGATCCTCTTTCGCCTTTACCACTTTTACTATATATGGAGAAGTTTTCGTACATTTACTCCATCAAGATTTGCGTGTGTGTGAGTGTTTGGCCTTCCGGTCTCTTCTGAACCGAAAAAAAAAAAAGTAAAAAAAATCTCCAACCAAATATTAGAATGTCAAACGGAAAGAATCCCCCAAAAAAATAAATAGAAATTAGTGAACAAAAACTCTAGTCTTTTTTACGAGAAGTTTTGAAAAAAAAATGATGGATTTAGGTGATAGTAACATGGAAAATGAAAATAAAAACAACTAATTTAATTAAGTAAGAAAATGAAAAATAAGTTGAGGGATGTAGTGAGATTATTAATCTTACTTTTTGACTTCTTTTATGGAATAATTTTCTTTGGGTGGCGGTGAAAGAAATTTTTTTGACAAAACATAAAAGATGATGGAGGACATATACTCACAAAAATGAGTATGAGATCAGTGGCGTAGCCAGGGTTTTTTCACTGGGTGGGCTAGGCTAAAAAGAAATATGTGGGGGTTTGGGAGCGGCAGTCCCCCAAAAAATTTTAAGGGTTATTTTAAAGTATTTACCAAATATTAACTTAAAACCAATAAAAAATAAGTACTTATTTGAATGAAATAAATGCAAATACTAAACAATTATATAATAGCATATTATAATTAGAGATTTAAAATAGACAAAAGGTGTTTTTTATTATATCTAGTCACATGTGACACAAAAAAAATACATTATATAAACTAATGAAGTTGAACCCTACAATCCTTTCGTGAATCAAAATCATTTTTGAGCAAATCCAAATCAATGTCTTCAGCCAACATTTTCAACCCACACTTACTTTCCAAAGATTTTAATTTATTACTTTAATAAATCTTAAACTTTAATTTTTCGAACAAAAAGTCCTATACTATTATACATATAATTTTATTATTAATTTTTTTTTTTTGAGACGGGCTGAAACCCGCCCTAGCCAACTCTTGGCTCCGCCCATGTATGAGATAGAGATATTCACAACCTATTTTCCATATTTTTATTAAAATTTGTTATTTTTATTTTTATTTTCCATATTGCTATCAAATGAAGACTTAGTGAAATGTTTTATAATCTTTTTTGTGTTTTTATGAGATAAAAGTCTATATAGATAAGAAAATGTTTTTATATGAGAAAAAATGGTTTACATGTCACTGAATATTTTTTCTTTTCCTTTATCATAAAAATTAATAATAATTTCAATCATTTTCTTAAATTTTTTTAAACAGATTCTAAAGTGTCTATCAAAGTTATTGAGACTTTAAAATTGACCCTGCTGGCTATCATAGTTTTGTTGATAAGACCTAACACGTTTTTAGTATTTATGCCATTATTTCAACTGCAATTATTAATAAAAATTCATATTTTCAAAATATACTGGTAACGGCTACTATGCCATTGATTTTTTCAAATATGCCTTTCCCAATTTCCTTGTGTTGATTTTGTGGCAGTGTAGATACCCCAAATCATGACCCTCGCAAGAACAATATAAAAACTCCCAGAGAGTTCACATTTAGTCCAGAGCTCACCCACACGCTAGATAATGCTTTAGAGCAGTTTGTAGCACAACAAACCATCATATCGTTTGGCTTTGGCGCATGATAAACCTAGTTTGTAGTAAGACAAAACTCAGGCACTATACAGACTAGCCACTTCTTGACACATTACCATGTCAGAACTCATCACTTCAGGGATTTGTCGTACGACAAATCAATACTGTGGGGGGTTTGTCGCCTAGGAAACAGTCCATTGTTGGGATTTATTGCACCACAAACCCTCCCAGTAGTATAAATAGGCCTGCAACCTCACTGGTTTGAGAGAGGATTTTTGCCTTAAAAATGTTATTACTCTTTCTTGTCTAAAAAGTTCGTTTCATATATCATTTGATTTCCTAAGAAAACTCGAGTCTAGTCTTAGCATCCGGAGTGTTATATTTTAGAATCACATCGCCGAAAATATCTAAAGAAGAAAAGTTAGTATATGTCGAAGGTTTCTATGCCACACATTATTTTATCTCTTTATTATTATATCGTCGAGAATGGGATTGAAGTTATTCCTAGAAATTACAGTATATCTGTAGATGTGTTTTAAATTATCTACAATGTAGACCTATTATTTATGTTATTCTATCCATTTCTAGTTGTGTGAGAACCCGCGCTTTCGACGCCCGGTCCCCGTGGCGGTGATTCCTCCTGTTTCTCGCTTTAATTTTGAAAAACGGTTCGTTTTATTATAGAGAAAAAGTGACGATTTGCAAAGGAATCAGAGTCGCCAGTTTGTTTTACTAAACAAATAAAAGTTTGTATAAAAGAGGAACAGTTATGAATTAAACGACTTCTTAAACACAATGAATACGAAACCAGTTGATTCAAAGGTTCGAGAATTAAGTTACGAATTGGGAAGGTGTTAGGCACCCAATTCGCCATTTCGACATCTGAGTAGGATATGCGTGAAATTATAATCGAACATTCGCATGTTTATTAATGTTATCACGTATCGGTTCATAATTTTAGGAAAAAAAGGGGATTTTGGGGTGGGGATGAAAACCATGTGCTTCCTAATTTGCCCTTTGATTTTGGAAATTAGTGTGCGTGTGATTTGAAAAATGATTTTGATAATGATAGATAGCAAAATAAGTATCTTTCCAGGGCTTTTCGAAATCTAATTCGATTTGGAATCGGATATCCGGCAATCCTCGAGATTCATTCGTCAATAGTCTACCAAAGTTTAATAACTTAAACTGGCTTTAACGAATTCAGTACTCTTATTTTGGATATTTAGGTAAGCACCGCGATTTATAAATTAAATTGGGTATAAACGTGTATTGATTCCTTCGTAAACCGAGATGATAAAACCGAAATTTTATGAAATTTATTGATAAAATATGTTTAAAATGGTTTACAACTCATTTTACGCCTTCGGTTTTGGAAACGGATTTTAAATGTGAAATTTAGATTGATTTTGAGATAAACAACAATTTGTCTAATAGTCGATCCTCCGGTTGCAACAATAGCTACACCACTAGCTTTAGGTGTACCACCGAGTTTCTTTGCCGCTTATGCTGCCTTTAATTGCCTTTTCCTCTCCAGAAACTAGTTCATATAATCGTGCTTATGAAAACAGGTATGGATTAAAAATTAATGTAAAATTATACAAAGATCGTGTAAATCAAAGTGGGCTTTATTTTGAAGCAAATAAAAGTGGAGTTTTAATTTGTGTGTATACTTAGAAGTAGATGTCATAAAATGTTGTTCAAAGAATAAAGAAAGAAATATATATACACCAATTTCAATTGTGAAATGAAGTTGTATCATATTTTCGAAATGCATGTTTACCGTTATAATATATTTTTTTTCATAAAAAAATTGTTTATTAAAAATGAGAGCACCAATTTTTAAATATGATTCAACTTTTTACAATATTTGCTTCCATCTCTATGAACTATTCGCAACACAGGTAAATACATTGTTGATATTTAAAAAGGCATTAAATCCCATCAACACAATTTTTTTTTTATCTTTTATATATCCTATAATGTAAATATCTTTATCCCTTATAATTTACAATTTTATCTGCAAATTTTCACATGTATGATCCCCTAACTTTCTATTAATTACCGTTTCAATTTATTCTTTAAGGATACAATTGAGTGGATTATGATTAAAAAAAAACACCACCAACTTTGATGGGGGTTGGAAAATGTAAAAAGTGATTTCATGAGCTATTCTTTTACCTTTTCAGTTTCCATAAAATCTAATTCTTCGAAATACGTTACCGAAGAAGTATTTTGCATGAGGGTGAGTCCCTGCCTTAACGGGATTTGAGAACCGTGTAGAGGGTGAGCCCCTGCCTTAACGGGATTGGGAATCGTGTAGAGGATGAGCCCCTGCCTTAACGGAATTTGAAAACCGTGCTTATGAACCGTGTAGAGGGTGAGCCCCTGCTTTAACGGACTGCGTGAATCATGCTTGTGAACCGTGTAGAGGGTGAGCCCCTGCTTTAACGGACTTGTGAACCATGCTTGTGAACCGTGTAGAGGGTGAGCCCCTGCTTTAACGGACTTATGAACCGTGTAGAGGGTGAGCCCCTTTTTTAACGGATTGTGTGAACCGTGTAGAGGGTGAACCCCTGCTTTAACAGACTTGTGAACCGTGTAGAGGGTGAGCCCCTGCTTTAACGGACTGGTGAACTGTGTAGAGGGTGAGTCCCTGCTTTAACGGGATTTGGGAACCGTGTAGAGGGTGAGCCCCTACCTTAACGGGATTGGAGAACCGTGTAGAGGGTGAGCCCCTGCCTTAACGGACTTATGAATCATGCTTGTGAACCGTGTAGAGGGTGAGCCCATGCTTTAACGGACTTGTGAACCGTGTAGGGGGTGAGCTCCTGCTTTAACGGACTTGTGAGAACCCGCGTCCTCGACGCCCGGGGGTCCTCGTGGGCGACGATTCCGTTTGTTGCTTTGAAAATTAGGTTTTGAAAAGAATAAAAGTCGCCAGTTTGTTTTACTAAACAAACAAAAAGGTTTGTGTAAAAGAGACATATTTATGGACTAAATATCCTCTTATACACAATATATGCGAAACCAGTTGATTCGAAGGTTCGGAGATTAAGTTACGAATCGGGAAGGTATTAGGCACCCAATTCGCCCTTTTGGTCTCTTGAGTAGGGTATGCGTGTATTATAATTCAATTCTTGCATGCTATTGCTATTACTTTTACAGCTTTTCGTACTTGCCTTAGAAATTGGGATTTTAGGGTTGGATGAAAACGATGTGTTTCCTAGTTCGCCCATGATTTTAAAAATAAGTGTGTGTGTGTCTGATTTGAAAAAATATAGTTTGATAATAATAGATGCAATGAAACAAGTAATTTTGTAAAGTATTGGGCTTTTCGGAAACTGATTCAATGTGGAATCTTATACTTAATATGATATGAGGTGACTTGGCCGATCGTATACCATAGTCTATTGATTAAACCGGTACAAATGGCACTAGTGCTCTCATAATCAAGTATTTATCACATACATACCGCAATCTATGAATTAGATTAGATATGTAGCGATTATCGATTCCTTCGTATAACAATACCACTAATCCGAGCTTTTAGAAAAGTAAAAAAGTAATAATACTATTTTGGAATTGGATTAGGGTTTATTATACGCCTTTGGTTTTGAAAACAATTTAAAAAAAGGTTTTGAAAAGCTATTAAGTAATAAAAATTACGCAAACAAGAGTATGAATTATAAAATCGACGAATATATAAAAGAAGAGAGAGAAAATTATACCTAAGCCTCCTTGGATGGAGAGAATAAGGATTTCTTGGTGTGTACCACGAAATCCCCTAGATTGTTGATGAAAATAATGAATAGAGGGGGGGGGGGTCTATTTATAGTTGAAAGAAATACTTGGAGAGCAAGAAAAGATATCGCAACTAGAACACTTGGAAATTATCGCGAAACCTTCCCACCGTTGGATCATCCTTATTTTTGGATACGTATTGTAAATAGGAATATTCTAGATCGTGTAAACATTTCAGGTCGATCAGAATTCGGGAAGGTCTCCTTTCGTTCTGATTGGTAAGAAGAGTTTGTGTCCGCGTAGGAAAGGTACTTGTTGTAGACAAGGTCCCTTGTTTGCACGAAAAGTAAGGTTCCCACCGTTGGATCATGCTGAATTTTGGATATATATTTCCAATATAAGTCTTTTAAACTCTGTAAAAATTGCAGGACGATCGAAGTTCGGTAAGGACTCGGTCTCCTCGAATTGGTACAAAGAGTTTGTTCCCGCGTAGGAAACCTACTTGCGTACAACAACCTCAAGAACTCAACTTCTAGCCGTTGGATTATGCTAATTTTTGTACATATTTTCCCTCAAAATGTTTTCTATCTCGTGTCCAAATTTGAGGTCGATCAGAATTCGTGAAGGCCAATATTTATTTTAATTTGCTCCGAAGGACATTTCGACTATCATTGCAAGGTAGACAAATTGACTCTTAAGGATCTCATGTCCGAAAAAGCTAAAATTTTAATATGTCATTCCTCATGATAAGAAATATCTACTGAACAAATTTCAGACCGTTTTGACTTCGAGAAAACCTCCATTTGATCGCCCGAAACAAACTCATGATTTTCTGAATTTTCGGAGATTCGACCGTCGGATTGAGATGATTTTCGAGTATGCTACTCCTTTTGATAATGTCTAATGACTCTCAAAGTTTGAGGATGATTCAAAATGTGTAACTCTCCTTTCAAAAATTTCCAGGAGTTTTGACGGTTTTCGGTTCCGGCAATTCTCGATAATTTTGTAACTTCTCGTCCGGAGTCCTTTCGGTTTTTTTTTTTCTTTGACCTGTATCACATTTCTAGGAATGCTCGTGCATGCATGCGTGCTTATTTTTTTTAGAGTTCAAAATTCATGCGGGGGTCGCAAAATGAGGTGTTCACAGACCTTCTCGGACTGGGTTCTTTGTGAAGCAAAGAAACCAGGCCGATAACGAGAACGCATTATTTTGCGGCACTCGCATGAATCACAGATGATATTTAAAAGCGATGCCATGCAAATGATGTCGTGCTCCGCGGACGATTTTTGGACTATTCGGGACATGTCCTACTCTTTGCTCTGATTTTAACTTGGCTGAATGCTGCTGGAAGGGATGGCTCTTGTCAATAATTCTCTCTCGAACTGACATATGAACAGGAAATGTTTTGTACTCCCACAGGCAGGGACGTACTCCCACAGCCAGGGATGATTTTGAATTCCCACATGCAGGGAAGATTTTGTACTCCCACAGGCAGGGACGTACTCCCACAGGCAGGTATTATTTTGTACTCCCACAGGCAGGTATTATTTTGAATTCCCACAGGCAGAGAAGGTTTTGTACTCCCACAGGCAGGGACGTACTCCCACAGCCAGGTATGATTTTGAATTCCCACAGGCAGGGAAGGTTTTGTACTCCCACAGGCAGGGACGTACTCCCACAGGTAGGGATTATTTTGGATTCCCACAGGTAGGGAAGGTTTTGTACTCCCACAGGCAGGGACGTACTCCCACAGGCAGGGATGATTTTGAATTCCCACAGGCAGGGAATGTTTTGTACTCCCACAGGCAGGGATGATTTTGAATTTCCACAGGCAGGGAAGGTTTTGTACTCCCACAGGCAAGGACGTACTCCCACAGGCAGGGATGATTTTGAATTCTCACAGGCAGGGAATGTTTTGTACTCCCACAGGCAGGGACGTACTCCCACAGGTAGGGAATGTTTTGCACTCCCACAGGCAGGGATGATTTTGAATTCCCACAGGCAGGGAAGGTTTTGTACTCCCACAGGCAGGGACGTACTCCCACAGGCAGGGATGATTTTGAATTTCCACAGGCAGGGAATGTTTTGTACTCCCACAGGCAGGGACGTACTCCCACAGGCAGTGATGATTTTGAATTCCCCCAGGCAGGGAAGGTTTTGTACTCCCACAGGCAGGGACGTACTCCCACAGGCAGGGATGATTTTGAATTCCCACAGGCAGGGAAGGTTTTGTACTCCCACAGGCAAGGATGATTTTGAATTCCCACAGGCAGGGAAGGTTTTGTACTCCCACAGGCAGGGACGTACTCCCACAGGCAGGGATGATTTTGAATTCCCACAGGCAGGGAAGGTCTTGTACTCCCACAGGCAGGGATGATTTTGAATTCCCACAGGCAGGGAAGGTTTTGTACTCCCACAGGCAGGGACGTACTCCCACAGGCAGGGATGATTTTGAATTCTCACAAGCAGGGAAGGTTTTGTACTCCCATAGGCAGGGACGTACTCCTACAGGCAGGGATGATTTTGAATTCCCACAGGCAGGGAATGTTTTGTACTCCCACAGGCAGGGATGATTTTGAATTTCCACAGGCAGGGAAGGTTTTGTACTCCCACAGGCAGGGACGTACTCCCACAGGCAGGGACGTACTCCCACAGGCAGGGATGATTTTGAATTCCCACAGGCAGGGAATGTTGTGTACTCCCACAGGCAGGGATGATTTTGAATTCCCACAGGCAGGGAAGGTTTTGTACTCCCACAGGCAGGGACGTACTCCCACAGGCAGGGATGATTTTGAATTCTCACAGGCAGGGAATGTTTTGTACTCCCACAGGCAGGGACGTACTCCCACAGGTAGGGAATGTTTTGCACTCCCACAAGCAGGGATGATTTTGAATTCCCACAGGCAGGGAAGGTTTTGTACTCCCACAGGCAGGGACGTACTCCCACAGGCAGGGATGATTTTGAATTCCCACAGGCAGGGAATGTTTTGTACTCCCACAGGCAGGGACGTACTCCCACAGGCAGTGATGATTTTGAATTCCCCCAGGCAGGGATGATTTTGGACTCCCACAGGCAGGGAAGGTTTTGGACTCCCACAGGCAGGGATGATTTTGAATTCCCACAGGCAGGGAAGGTTTTGTACTCCCACAGGCAGGGACGTACTCCCACAGGCAGGGACGTACTCCCACAAGCAGTGATGATTTTGAATTCCCCCAGGCAGGGATGATTTTGGATTCCCACAGGCAGGGATGATTTTGAATTCCCACAGGCAGGGAAGGTTTTGTACTCCCACAGGCAGGGATGATTTTGAATTCCCACAGGCAGGGACGTACTCCCATAGGCAGGGATGATTTTGAATTCCCACAGGCAGGGAAGGTTTTGTACTCCCACAGGCAGGGACGTACTCCTACAGGCAGGGATGATTTTGAATTCCCACAGGCAGGGAATGTTTTGTACTCCCATAGGCAGGGATGATTTTGAATTCCCACAGGCAGGAAAGGTTTTGTACTCCCACAGGCAGGGACGTACTCCCACAGGCAGGGATGATTTTGGATTCCCACAGGCAGGGAATGTTTTGTACTCCCACAGGCAGGGACGTACTCCCACAGGCAGGGATGATTTTTGATTCCCACAGGCAGGGAAGGTTTTGTATTACCACAGGCAGGGATGAATTTGGATTCCCACAGGCAGGGAACGTTTTGTTAATAATTCTGATTCGGTTAGCTTGACAGGGTGAGGGCAGGGGGTTTGGTGTGAATGTGATGGTTGATGGTCTACCGGAGACATTTCTTTGGTTACAGCATATGGTCTGCTGGGGATATGATGGTTGATGGTTTGCTGAAGAAATGAGAATTCCTACTGGCTAGGATAAAGGCTGTTGGTTGATGAGCTACTAGGGAGGTAACTCCTACTGGCTTGGATAAAGGCTGATGCGAGAGTTGCTGATATGCTGAGGAGGTGAGAGTCTCTAAGAAGACATGGAGAGATAAAGAGATAAAGTTTTGGTGCAATCCCTTTTTTTTTTTTGAAGTAAGAATTTTTGGCTGGCTTCTTTCTTCTTAAGAAATGATCTAGTTACGTTCTTTCTGTTCTCGAACCTCGTGTATTAATTTTGGACTTTGCCTCTTACTTTGCTTCCGTGGCATCTTTCTCGTGTTTTCGGGGTACGATTCTGCTTATTATTTTTTGACTTTGTGAGAGGAGAAATTTTTGTGTGCCTGCATCGTTTTTCTGTTTTTCGATGCCCTTATTCCTCCTTAATTACTTGAAAGCTTTTTTGATGCAACTTATTCATTATATTTTTCATGGTCAATAGCCTTCCTCACCCAAGACGTAGCCCTGGGCCTTTTGGCCTAGCTGTCACTCTTGGTGTGGCTCTCGCTGCCATCTTTTTCTCTTTCTATTTTTTCAATATCCTTTTCTTTTGGCACTGTGGGATTTATCCTCTTTTCTACTCTTTCAATTTTTTCTTGTACCCATTTTGTTCTTTCTCACTTTGTCAGATTTTCTTGAGTATTATCGTCCTTGCGATCCGAGAATGTTTACTTTGGAAGTTCGCATTTGACATCATCGTGCTGTGTTTGTGATTTCTGGTCCAAGAACTTTTGAAAGTGAATCTTGAAAACTTTTTAGAAGAGAAGAGGCTAGGCCAAAAGCCCTTTTTGTGGGGGCTTGTTCCCCGTGTTTTGCAAAAAAAATTTGTTCCATTCTTTCTCTCTATCTTTCTCTGATATCTTCTCAAAGAGGGCCTTGGTACATGAATGTAGAAAGGGCTTGGATTTACCTATAGAAAAGGCTTTGGGATTTTATATATAATTCGACTCTCTGGGAGGAATATGATGAGGTGGTGAAGCCCGTCTGGCAGGTCACGGAACCTAATGCTTATATATGTGCACTATGTAAATGTTCATACCATGCACCTTAGTTTTGAAAAGGTTGTGAATCGTGAGTTGCCTGATTTATGAATCATGATATGCTATTTGAAAATGCATGCAATGCTGACTCTTTTCCGAGAATATGTCAACTTATTTAAAAAAGTATCATTTATCATTTTGTCTTGTAGACAAAAGCAGACCTTCTGTCTTATAGACAAAAAGGTGTCCTTTTGTTTAACAGACAAGAGGTTATGTCCCTCACATCACTCATTTGTCCATTTCTCCCATCATGTTTGCTTTCTTGAAACTCTTTTTTTTTTTTACCCGGCCTGAAGTCACTTCTCAGGTTTCCTACGTTCCCCTTGTTCTAATATCTCAAATCTTGGTTGTGGGGCTCAGGTCTACGTAGTTCTTAGGGATGCCGGCTTAGGTATTTTATTGATAATATTTCTTCAGACGGTCCAGATTAACCGGAGAATTGAACTGCTGCCCATCTGTATCTGTGAGTATGACTGCTCCCCCGGAAATGATTTCTTTAACAATGTATGGCCCAGTCCATTTTTGTGCGAATTTACCCCTCGGATCTCTGGCTGGTTCCCTGATTTATTTTAGCACCAAATCATTTATTTGTATTCCTCTTACTTTCACCC
This sequence comes from Lonicera japonica, assembly GCA_021464415.1. Taxonomy (NCBI): domain Eukaryota; kingdom Viridiplantae; phylum Streptophyta; class Magnoliopsida; order Dipsacales; family Caprifoliaceae; genus Lonicera; species Lonicera japonica. Next base: position 3,590,198 of record CM038468.1, on the reverse strand, counting down.
TTTGATTGAACGCTCTAGCGACTCTTTTCTGATATCCCTGCTGATGATAAGCGGCTTTCAGTCGTTTCTCATCGAGTAGTGCCAGTTCCTCATAACGGCTTTGAACCCAATCTAATTCGGATACCGAGCTCTCCAGTATCACCCTCAATGATGGAATCTCCATTTCTACTGGCAGTACTGCTTCCATTTCATATGTTAGTGAGAATGGTGTCGCGTTTATAGAGACCCTTTCGGTAGTACGGTATCCCCATAGCGCATACGGCAATTTGTCGGCCCAGTCTCGACCATTTTTTACCATTTTGCTAATCACATTCTTCAGGTTTTTATTTACTGCCTCTACTGCGCCGTTGGTCTGGGGTCTATAGGGGGATGATTTGTGTCTCTGTATCCCGTATTCTTCCATTACATCATTGGCTTCCCCCTCAAAGTGGGTTCCATTATCTGATACAATTTCATGCGGTACTCCGTATCTGCAGATGATGTTTCTTCGGATAAATTTTGCAACTTTTCTCGCATCAAGCTTCGCATATGATTCTTCTTCTACCCATTTTGTAAAATAGTCGATTGCTACCAGTATGTATTCATGGCCATTACTTGCTGTCGGTGATATTTTTTTCGATGACATCTATACCCCAAACTGAAAAGGGCCAGGGGGCTGTCATAGTGTATAATTCTTTTGGAGGAAGCTTCTGAGACTTCGCATGAACCTGACATAGGTGACACCTTCTTACATGATCGTTGCAATCTTGTTGCATGGTGGTCCAGTAATACCCTTGTCGGACAATCTTGTGGGCCAAGGTGTGCCCACTCATGTGGGGTCCGCATTCACCCCCATGAATCTCGTCCATGACTGGTTGGAATTCCTCATATTTTAGGCATCGGAGGTGTATCCCATCGTGACTCCTTTTATACAATTTTTCTGAGCAAATGATGAACTGAGCGGCTAATCTTTGGAGTGCTACTCGAGTTTTCTTGTCAGCACCCTCAGGGTATTTTCCATCTTTTAAGATTCTCCAAATGTCATAATACCAGATCGATGGGTCCACCGTTTCTTTATTTTCGCTCTCAATGACTAGACAGTATGCGGGAATCTCCCTTTGCTCAATGGCTATTTGTACTGTTTGCATATCTTCGGGAATTTCTACCATTGACGCTAGAGTTGCTAGCGCATCAGCAAAGTTGTTCTGGCAGCGGGGTACATGTTGAAACCTAACTCTTTCGAACTTGTTGGCCACGTCTTGTAATCGATCTAAGTAGGGGATGAGTTTTTCTTCTTTGATTTTCCACTTTCGTAGAATCTGATGAATGATAAAAGCTGAATCCCCAAATACTTGTGTCTTTGTTACCCCCTTTTCAAGCGCGATTTCCAAACCCACGATGCAAGCTTCATACTCAGCGGTATTATTAGTGTAGTCAAATTGGAGCCGAAAAGGCAACGGCGAGTGAATCTGATCTGGTGAGATTAGGAGGATCCCTATCCCATAACCGTTCTTGTTTGCAGCCCCATCAAAATACAATTTCCATTCACCCTCTGTATCTGTGACCATAACCGTTTCATCTGAAAATTTGGACTCTTCCTCTTCTTCCCCTTCTAACATAGGATTACCTGCCAAGAAATCTGCGATAATTTGCCCTTTAATCGCCTTCTGAGTGACGTAATTGATATCAAACTCCGATAATAAGAACACCCATTTGGCCATGCGGTTAGTCAACACCGGTTTCTCGAACAAGTATTTCAACGGGTCTAGTCGGGCTATAAGAGTGACTGAAAACACAAGCATATAGTGGCGTAATTTCTGAGTGGCCCAGATTAAGGCTGCACATGACCTCTCCAGAGGTGAGTAATTCATTTCATAAGGTGATAACTTCTTGCTGATGTAATAAATCGCATGTTCTCTTCGACTCTGGGCTATATGTTGGGCCAGCATGGCCCCTGCGGCAGTTTCATTTACTGTGAGGTATAGTAATAACGGAATTCCTGGCTGTGGCAGGGCGAGGACCGATGGATTGGACAAATACTCTTTGATCTTATCGAATGCTTCCTGACATTGTTCATTCCATTGACCATCGGATGACTTCTGCAACAATTTAAATATAGGTTCGCACTTTTGTGTGAGCTGTGATATGAACCGGCTGATATACTGAAGCTTACCCAAGAACCCTCTGATTTCTTTCTCGGTGCGTGGCGTGGGCATTTCTCTAATTGCCTTTATTTTAGCTGGATCTGCCTCGATTCCCTTCTTACTGATAACATACCCCAGTAGTTTACCTTTGGTCACCCCGAATACACATTTCTGTGGGTTTAGCTTCATCTGGAACTGCCTGAGCCTGTTAAAAAAGGCTTTAAGGGCGGGGAGATGTCCCTCTCTTTCTTTAGACTTGATAATCATGTCGTCTACATAAACCTCTACTTCCTTGTGGATCATGTCATGGAATAGTGTGGTTGCAGCCCGTTGGTACGTTGCCCCAGTATTCTTCAATCCAAATGGCATAACTGTATAACAATAAATTCCCCATGGCGTTATAAAAGCAGTCTTATCCTGGTGATCGGGGTGCATCTTTATTTGATTATAACCAGCAAACCCATCGACAAATGATTTTAGAGCATGGTTGGCTGTATTATCCACAATCAGATCAATGTTGAGCAATGGAAAATCATCTTTTGGGCAGGCTTTGTTGAAATCCCTGTAATCGACACATACCCTCACTTTGCCATTTGGCTTTGGCACAAGTACTATGTTAGCTAACCATGTTGGATAATCTACCACCCGAATGAACCCTACCTTTAGTTGCTTTTCAACCTCTTCTTTAACTTTTAATGACCACTCTGGTATCAATTTCCTGAGTTTTTGTTTAACTGGCCTGCACTCCGGCTTAGTGTGAATTTCATGAATCACTATATATGTACTCAATCCAGGCATATCGGAGTAAGACCAGGCAAATACGTCAACATATTCCGTCAACATATTCCTCAATATGATATGAGGTGACTTGGCCGATCGTATACCATAGTCTATTGATTAAATCGGTATAAATGGCACTAGTGCTCTCATAATCAAGTATTTATCACATACACACCGCAATCTATGAATTAGATTAGATATGTAGCGATTATCGATTCCTTCGTATAACAATACCACTAATCCGAGCTTTTAGAAAAGTAAGAAAGTAATAATACTATTTTAGAATTGGATTAGGGTTTATTATACGCCTTTGGTTTTGAAAACAATTTAAAAAAAGGTTTTGAAAAACTATTAAGTAATAAAAATTACGTAAACAAGAGTATGAATTATAAAATCGGCGAATAAATAAAAGAAGAGAGAGAAAATTATACATGAGCCTCCTTGGATGGAGAGAATAAGGATCTCTTGGTGTGTACCACGAAATCCCCAGCAGAGTCGCCACTGTGAGAACCCGCGTCCTCGACGCCCGGGGGTCCTCGTGGGCGGCGATTCCGTTTGTTGCTTTGAAAATTAGGTTTTGAAAAGAATAAGAGTCGCCAGTTTATTTTACTAAACAAACAAAAAGGTTTGTGTAAAAGAGACGTATTTATGGACTAAATATCCTCTTATACACAATATATGCGAAACCAGTTGATTCGAAGGTTCGGAGATTAAGTTACGAATCGGGAAGGTGTTAGGCACCCAATTCGCCCTTTCGGTCTCTTGAGTAGGATATGCGTGTATTATAATTCAGTTCTTGCATGCTATTGCTATTACTTTTACAGCTTTTCGTACTTGCCTTAAAAATTGGGATTTTAGGGTTGGATGAAAACGATGTGTTTCCTAGTTCGCCCATGATTTTAAAAATAAGTGTGTGTGTGTGTGTGATTTGAAAAAATAGAGTTTGATAATAATAGATGCAATGAAACAAGTGATTTTGTAAAGTATTGGGCTTTTCGGAAACTGATTCAATGTGGAATCTTATACTCAATATGATATAAGGTGACTTGGCCGATCGTATACCATAGTCTATTGATTAAACCGGTACAAATGGCACTAGTGCTCTCATAATCAAGTATTTATCACATACACACCGCAATATATGAATTAGATTAGATATGTAGCGATTATCGATTCCTTCGTATAACAATACCACTAATCCGAGCTTTTAGAAAAGTAAGAAAGTAATAATACTATTTTTAAATTGGATTAGGGTTTATTATAAGCCTTTGGTTTTGAAAACAATTTAAAAAAACGGTTTTGAAAAGCTATTAAGTAATAAAAATTACGCAAACAAGAGTATGAATTATAAAATCGACGAATAAATAAAAGAAGAGAGAGAAAATTATACCTGAGCCTCCTTGGATGGAGAGAATAAGGATCTCTTGGTGTGTACGACGAAATCCCCTTGATTGTTGATGAAAATAATGAATGGAGGGGGGTCTATTTATAGTTGAAAGAAATACTAGGAGAGCAAGAAAAGATATCGCAACTAGGACTCTTGGAAATTATCGCTAAGCCTTCCCACGGTTGGATCATCCTGAGTTTTGGATATGTCTTGTAAATAGGAATATTCTATATCGTGTAAAAATTTCAGGTCGATCAGAAGTCGGGAAGGTCTCCTTTCGTTCTGATTGGTACGAAGAGTTTGTGTCCGCGTAGGAAAGATACTTGTTGTAGACAAGGTCCCTTGTTTGCACGAAAAGTCAGGTTCCCACCGTTGGATCATGCTTAATTTTGGATATATATTTCAAATATAAGTCTTTTAAACCCTGTAAAAATTTTAGGACGATCGGAGTTCGGAAAGGAGTCGGTCTCTGCGAATTGGTACAAAGAGTTTGTTCCAGCGTAGGAAACCTACTTGCGTACATCAACCTCAAGAACTGAACTTCTAGCCATTGGATTATGCTAATTTTTGGATATGTTTTCCCTCCAAATGTTTTCTAACTCATGTACAAATTTAAGGTCGATCAGAATTCGGGAAGGCCAATATTTATTTTAATTTTCTCCGAAGGACATTTCGACTAGAATTGCAAGGTAGACAAATTGATTCTTAAGGATCCCATGTCCGAAAAAGCTGAAATTTTAATATGTCCTTCCTCATGATAAGAACTATCTTTTGACCAAATTTCAGACCATTCTAACTTCGAAAAAACCTCCATTTGATCACCCGAAACAAACTCATGATTTTCTAAAATTTTGGAGATCCGACCGTCGGATTGAGCTGATTTTCGAGTATGCTACTCCTTTTGATAATGTCTAATAACTCTCAAAGTTTGAGGATGATCCAAAATGCGTAACTCTCCTTTCACAAGTTTCCAGGAGTTTTGACGGTTTTCGATTCCAACAAATTTCGATAATTTCGTAACTCCTTATCCGGGGTCCTTTCGGCTTTTTTTTCTTTGACCTGTATCACATTTTTAGGAATGCTCGTGCATGCATGCGTGCTTATTTTTTTTAGAGTTCGAAATTCATGCGGGGGTCGCAAAATGAGGTGTTCACAGACCCTCTCGGACTGGGTTCTTTATGAATCAAAAAAACTAGGACGATAACGAGAACGCATCATTTTGCGGCACTCGCATGAATCACAGATTATATTTAAAAGCGATGACATGCAAATGATGTCGTGCTCCGCGGGCGATTTTTGAACTATTCGGGACATGTCCTACTCTTTGCTCTGATTTTACCTTGGCTGAATACTGCTGGTAGGGATGGCTCTTGTCAATAATTCTCCCTCGAACTGACATATGAACAGGAAATGTTTTGTACTCCCACAGGCAGGGACGTACTCCCACAGGCAGGTATTATTTTGAATTCCCACAGGCAGAGAAGGTTTTGTACTCCCACAGGCAGGGACGTACTCCCACAGGCAGGGATGATTTTGAATTTCCACATGCAGGGAAGATTTTATACTCCCACAGGCAGAGACGTACTCCCACAGCCAGGTATTATTTTGAATTCCCACAGGCAGAGAAGGTTTTGTACTCCCACAGGCAGGGACGTACTCCCACATGCAGGGATAATTTTGAATTCCCACAGGCAAGGAAGGTTTTGTACTTCCACAGGCAGGGACGTACTCCCACAGGCAGGGATGATTTTGAATTCCCACAGGCAGGGAATGTTTTGTACTCCCACAGGCAGGGATGATTTTGTACTCCCACAGGCAGAGAAGGTTTTGTACTCCCACAGGCAGGGATGATTTTGAATTCCCACAGGCAGGGAAGGTTTTGTGCTCCCATAGGCAGGGACGTACTCCCACAGGCAGGGATGATTTTGAATTCCCACAGGCAGGGAAGGTTTTGTACTCCCACAGGCAGGGACGTACTCCCACAGGCAGGGATGATTTTGAATTCCCACAGGCAGGGAAGGTTTTGTACTCCCATAGGCAGTGACGTACTCCCACAGGCAGGGATGATTTTGAATTCCCACAGGCAGAGAAGGTTTTGTACTCCCACAGGCAGGAATGATTTTGAATTCCCACAGGCAGGGAAGGTTTTGTGCTCCCATAGGCAGGGACGTACTCCCACAGGCAGGGATGATTTTGTACTCCCACAGGCAGGGAAGGTTTTGTACTCCCACAGGCAGGGACGTACTCCCACAGGCATGGATGATTTTGAATTCCCACAGGCAGGGAATGTTTTGTACTCCCACAGGCAGGGATGATTTTGAATTCCCACAGGCAGGGAAGGTTTTGTACTCCCACAGGCAGGGATGATTTTGAATTCCCACAGGCAGGAAAGGTTTTGTACTCCCACAGGCATGGACGTACTCCCACAGGCAAGGATGATTTTGAATTCCCACAGGCAGGGAAGGTTTTGTACTCCCACAGGCAGGGACGTACTCCCACAGGCAAGGATGATTTTGAATTTCCACAGGCAGGGAAGGTTTTGTACTCCCACAGGCAGTGACGTACTCCCACAGGCAGGGATGATTTTGTACTCCCACAGGCAGGGAAGGTTTTGTACTCCCACAGGCAGGGACGTACTCCCACAGGCAGGGATGATTTTGAATTCCCACAGGCAGGGAAGGTTTTGTACTCCCACAGGCAGGGACGTACTCCCACAGGCAGGGAAGGTTTTGTACTCCCACAGACAGGGATGATTTTGGATTCCCACAGGCAGGGAAGGTTTTGTACTCCCACAGGTAGGGACGTACTCCCACAGGCAGGGATGATTTTGAATTCCCACAGGCAGGGAAGGTTTTGAACTCTCACAGGTAGGGATGATTTTGAATTCTTACAGGCAGGGAACGTTTTGTTAATAATTCTGATTCGGTTAGCTTGACAGGATGAGGGCAGCGGGTTTGGTGTGAATATGATGGTTGATGGTCTACCGGAGACATTTCTTTGGTTACAGCATATGGTTTGCTGGGGATATGATGATTCATGGTCTGCTGGAAAAAGGTTGGTGGTCTACTGAGGATATGATGGTTGATGGTCTGCTGAAGAAATGAGAATTCCTACTGGCTAGGATAAAGGCTGTTGGTTGATGAGCTACTGGGGAGGTAACTCCTACTGGCTTGGATAAAGGTTGATGCGAGAGTTGCTGATATGCTGAGGAGGTGAGAGTCTCTAAGAAGACATAGAGAGATAAAGAGATAAAGTTTTGGTGCAATCCTTTTTTTTTTGAAGTAAGAATTTTTGGCTGGCTTCTTTCTTCTTGAGAAATGATCTAGTTACGTTCTTTCTGTTCTTGAACCTCGTGTATTAATTTTGGAATTTGCCTCTTGCTTTGCTTCCGTGGCATCTTTCTCGTGTTTTCGGGGTACGATTCTGCTTATTATTTTTTGACTTTGTGAGAGGAGAAATTTTTGTGTGCCTGCATCGTTTTTCTGTTTTTCGATGCCCTTATTCCTTCTTAATTACTTGAAAGCTTTTTTGTTGCAGCTTATTTTCTTTTTCTTTTTCTTTTTCTTTTTCTTTTTTTTTCGCAAGGCCAGCAGCCTTCCTCACCCAAGACGTAGTCCTGGGCTTTTTAGCCTAGCTGTCACTCTTGGTGTGGCTCTCCGTGCCATCTTTTTCTTTTTCTATTTTTTTAATATTCTTTTCTTTTGGCACTGTGGGATTTATCCTCTTTTCTACTCTTTCAATTTTTTCTTGTACCCATGTTGTTCCTTCTCACTTTGTCAGATTTTCTTGAGCATTATCGTCCTTGTGATCCGAGAATGTTTACTTTGAAAGTTCGCATTTGACATTGTCGTGATGTGTTTGTGATTTTTAGTCCGAGAATCTTTGGGACCGTATCTTGAAGACTCCTTAGAAGAGAAGAAGTTAGGCCAAAAGCCCTTTTATAGGGTTTGTTCCCCGCGTGTCAATTATAAGATTCCAATCTTTCTCTCTTTAACTTTCTCATATATCTCTTTAGAGAGGTTTTTTTTTTTGGTTTGTGGAGATGGTCTGGGATTCGCTGTAGAAAGGGCTTTGGTATGTGACTGTAGAAAGGGATTGGCTTGTGGAACGGGCTTTGGCTCGTATTTGTAGAAAGGGCTTGAATTTTCTTATAAAAAAGGCTTGGATTGGATTGGATTGGTGCCTGTAGAAAGGACTTGGATTGGTGCCTGTGGAAAGGGCTTTGGATTGGCCTGTAGAAAGGGCTTTGGATCGTGCCTGTATAAAGGGCTTGTGAAGTGATTTGACTCTCTGGGAGGGCTCATGTAGTGATTGCCTCTCTAGGGGGGCTTGTGAGGTGATTTGACTTTCTGGGAGGGCTTATGAAGTGACTTGCCTCTCTGGGAGGGTACGTGACCTTTTCATGACGATCTGGTCGGTGATGGTGGTGTGACTAATCATCGAGGTATATACTAGGATGCGGTGGTGAAGCCTGTCTGGTAGGCCATGGAGCTTAGTGCCTATGTATTCTTGGACTGGTGCGTGGTACACTTATGCAAGTGTTCATGTGTATGCACTATGCAAATGCTTATGCCATACTTCCCTAAATGCAGATGCATGCATGCAAGACCGAAAATTTTTCGAGAACATAGCAACAGTAAAACAACAAATATTGATTTTCGGTCAATCAGTGAGTGAGTGTAAGGTGATAAAAGAAATAGAGTGCTGCCGATTTGAGATTATGCTGATCTCGCATCATGCTTCTATCTTGACACGTTTCTCTCTACATCTTGATTCCTGGGCCTGTTAAAATCCATCCGAGTTACTGCTTTTTGCTCTTACCCTCAATCTCAGGAGGCTTACCGGTGTTCTTCAGAGGTAGAATTTCTAATTCTGTTGATAGGACGACCATGGGGTTGTGATGGTGTGGGTTAGGCCACCTTCAGCGCAAATGATAAATGGAGAGGGTAATCTTAGGGGAGTTGTTTGGGTCTTTTTGTCGATACCCTCAGTACATATACCCTCTGTACCCTCAGTGTATGTGAACGATGATGGTGATGCTAGTCTTCGTGGGGCCGTTATGGTGCCTATACCCTATGTACCCTCAGTGTATGTGAACGATGATGGTGAGGCTAGTCTTTGTGGGGCCGTTATGATCTGCATTAAGGATGGCTTGGGATTATGGTTTTGAAGGGGTTGGTTATATTTAGGGTTCAACCAGGCAGTTTCGGGATCTTGCGCCAGTGGTACAACGATGTTGACAAGGGCACATAAAGTGGGTGGTTGATGTTGATATAAACTGGGAAGCGAATGTTAGGTGGAGCTACTGGGTCTCGAGTTTGGTTGCCTTCGGTTGGATTTGGATTTGGATTGAATTGGTTTGGTTCAGCAGGAGTTCTGACAGTGATTAGGGCTCAAGATTGGCTTGGGTGGCCACTTAATGATCCTTCATGATGGCTACAAACTGGGTCAGATCATGGATTAGATGATATAGATGTTTAAGGGTTAAGGTACCACCCTCAGCTTGCGGGAGAACGGGACCAGGCGGCGGATCCGCTGCATGAAAAGCTTCACCATGATTACCCTCAGTATTGTCGACCCCGGTTTGATGAAGTAGTAGCTCTGTGTTACAATAAGGAGGCGTGATCGGTGGTGAATCTGATCTCGTGAGTCGTCTATTTTGAATCTCTGAGAGCCTAGCCAACCAGTGCCAGCAGTAGATAATCGGAGTGTGGTGAAGAATGGGGAGAAAGAAGTCGGGAATTTGACCGAAAAATCAATATTTTGCCATGGGTTGCATAATTCTCGAAAAACTGTGACTCGACAGAAAAATAAAATCGAAAATCACTTTTTGGTGATTAGTGAAAATAGACCGACGGTAACAACTTGAGAGCCTCGTGGATAGGTTTAGGGTAGGAATATGAATTACCGGGGTGCCCTTATAACCTTCCGATTTTAAAAATTAATTTTTGTGAAAAATTAATTTTGGAAAATGACTCGGTTTTTTAGAAAATATTTTGAAAAAATATTTTTTTAAAAATCGGGAAGTTCTCTCCTCTTAGAGTTGCTTTTCATGAAAATAGTGATAGGGAAATTCTCACTAACGGGTTTTAGTGAGGAATTTTTACGAACGGGGTTGGTCAGCCTCCGGCCGTACTTGACAAACCAAGAGTTGGTATGTATGACAAGGCCTTTTGTTCACTAATCTCACGACCGATGGTCAAGAAAACATGCAGAAATTCGTGTGTACTAGGCTGACGCATCCTATATGCAAGTGTGGTTGAAAAGGGTAAGGTTTAAGGCTCCCTCCTATTTGGCTAGGTCTTGCTATATACCCCAAGGGCGAGTACGTGCAAGGACCTTTTGATATACAATCTGGGTACGTGAGTGTTCTCGTCACTCGATATACCTCAGTTTGGTACTTGGCCAAGGAGAGTGGTCCCATGCGCTTTTGGCTAGTGTAGACCCGCAAGTCCACGGCCTAGTCACGACTTTGGTCCCGAGGTTAATAGGGTAAATTCACACTCGCGATAATGCATGATGATAGTGGGTGCGTGCAAAATAACAATTATGGGGATACATTATGATGAACGCTTTAGGATTTGTTCGAGTACTTTCAATTTTTATTTATGAAAATATTTTCCTCAAACAATTATTACAAACAAAAAGGGAATCAAGGTATCCACCTAAATCGCATCTATGTTATCCTAAGAATAAGGCCCAAAAAGAAAGCATGCAAACATAAACAATTATCCACGCATATTCTATTCTTGTTTATAGTCTAATCCTCTTAAAAATCCCCAGCAGAGTCGCCACTGTGAGAACCCGCGTCCTCGACGCCCGGGGGTCCCCGTGGGCGGCGATTCCGTTTGTTGCTTTGAAAATTAGGTTTTGAAAAGAATAAGAGTCGCCAGTTTGTTTTACTAAACAAACAAAAAGGTTTGTGTAAAAGAGACGTATTTATGGACTAAATATCCTCTTATACACAATATATGCGAAACCAGATGATTCGAAGGTTCGGGGATTATGTTACGAATCGGGAAGGTGTTAGGCACCCAATTCGCCCTTTCGGTCTCTTGAGTAGGATATGCGTGTATTATAATTCAGTTCTTGCATACTATTTCTACTACTTTACAGCTTTTCGTACTTGCCTTAGAAATTGGGATTTTGGGATGAAAACGATGTGTTCCCTAATTCGCCCAATGATTTTGAAAATAAGTGTGTGTGATTTGAAAAAAATAGAGTTTGATAATAATAGATGCAATGAAACAAGTGATTTTGTAAAGTATTGGGCTTTTCAGAAACTGATTCAATGTGGAATCTTATACTCAATATGATATGAGGTGACTTGGCCGATCGTATACCATAGTCTATTGATTAAACCGGTACAAATGGCACTAATGCTCTCATAATCAAGTATTTATCACATACACACCGCAATCTATGAATTAGATTAGATATGTAGCGATTATCGATTTCTTCGTATAACAATACCGCTAATCCGGACTTTTGGAAAAGTAGAAAAGTAATAATACTATTTTGGAATTGGATTAGAGTTTATTATACGCCTTTGGTTTTTTGAAAACAATTTGAAAAAAGGTTTTGCAAAGCTATTAAGTAATAAAAATTATGCAAACAAGAGTATGAATTATAAAAACTGACGAATAAATAAAAGAAGAGAGAGAAAATTATACCTGAGCCTCATTGGATGGAGAGAATAAGGATCTCTTAGTGTATACCACGAAATCCCCTTGATTGTTGATTAACATAATGAATGGAGGGGGGGGGGGTCTATTTATAGTTGAAAGAAATACTTGGAGAACAAGAAAAGAGATTACAACTAGGACTCTTGGAAATTATCACTAAGCCTTCCCACCGTTTGATCATCCTGATTTTTGGATATGTGTTGTAAATAGGAATTTTCTAGATCGTGTAAAAATTTCAGGTTGATCAGAATTCGGGAAGGTCTCCTTTCGTTCTGATTGGTACGAAGAGTTTGTGTCCGCGTAGGAAAGGTACTTGTTGTAGACAAGGTCCCTTGTTTGCACGAAAAGTCAGGTTCCCACCTTTGGATCATGCTGAATTTTGGATATATATTTCCAATATAAGACCTTTAAACCCTGTAAAAATTTCAAGCTGATCGGAGTTCGGGATGGACTCGGTCTCCTCGAATTGGTACAAAGAGTTTGTTCCCGCGTAGGAAACCTACTTGCGTACAACAACCTCAAGAACTGAACTTCTAGCCGTTGGATTATGCTAATTTTTGGATATGGTTTCCCTCAAAACGTTTTCTATCTCGTGTCCAAATTTGAGATCGATCAGAATTAGGGAAGGCCAATATTTTTTTTAATTTGCTCCGAAGGACATTTCGACTAGAATTGCATGATAGACAAATTGTTTCTTGATGATCCCATGTCCGACAAATCTGAATTTTTAATATGTTCTTCCCCACAATAAGGCCTATCTACTTACCAAATTTCAAATCATTTTAGCTTCGAGAAGACCTTCATTTGATCACCCGAATCAAACTCATAATTTTCTGAATTTTCGGAGATCCGACCGTCGGATTGAGCTGATTTTCGAGTATGCTACTCCTTTTGATAATGTCTAACAACTCTCAAAGTTTGATGATGAACCAAAATGCGTAACTCTCCTTTCACAAGTATCCAGGAGTATTGACGGTTTTCAATTCCGACAATTTTCGATAATTTCGTAACTCCTTATCCGGGGTCCTTTCAGATTTTTTTTCTTTGACCTGTATCACATTTCTAGGAATGCTCGTGCATGCATGCGTGCTTATTTTTTTAGAGTTTGAAATTCATGCGGGGGTCGCAAAATGAGGTGTTCACAACCGCGTGGGATGCGTGTGGGCATTGTAACAGGGGTAAAACATTCAGGCCACTAGAATGTTCTAATTCGCAACTCATTTTACCCTAATTTGAGCTTTCAATGGAACAAAAATACTTTAGTTTGTTCACTTTTTGTCTCCCTGCCGGTTTCACAACTCCACACTTGCCCTAATTTGGTTTTATGACAAACCTATATGAGAGCATTATAGTGACTTGACTGTTTTACCCCGCTACAAAACTCACGTGCAACACAGAACTGCTAGTTGTTCTGTTTTAATTTACTCTATAAGGGTACTTTTGATTTCAAAAATGGAATATGATTGAAAAAAGAAAATTTTATGGGGGTTGAAAAATGTCAAAAGTGATTTGGTGAGCTGGTCTATTACCTTTTCGATTTTTTATGAAAGCCAATTTTTTAGACCAAGGTAGGCAAGGATATTTTGCATGACACTAAACATATTCCTAGCTCCTTAAAAAATTAATAACCAATTTTTTTTATATGTGTATTTATACATAAATTGTTAATTTAACCTCATTTGGATAGAAAAGAAATATTCAAAAACGAAATACACCATTTAATTTGAAGAAACTTTAATTTTCAAAAGAAATTTCCACAAGTCTCAATCTAGACCAATAGGGTGTGAGGACAAGAAATTTTAATACTTTCCACATCCAGATTGATTGACGCTTAATTTATAACCATTAAAAACTTTGCTATCGACCTTAACCTATGATTAATATAATCTTTTATGACAATTTCAAATTAAGGAGTCTTTCAATTAGTCTTCCCTCATAAATTAAAGTGTGAGAACTTTTAATGCACAAAAAATCAAAATTTTATATTTTTTGAAATATACTAATAAATATCTATAAAGTGAGATCCATTGTAAATATATTATATGAAAAATTTCAAGACGAGGGATAGTTGTTGATCCAATCTTCAGATCTTTTGTGGTGTAATTTTTTTATATGCTTTTGTGAAATAAACATATGTAAACTTATATTTTGGGCATTTTATTTGCATTTAATATCGTACGAGAATTATTAGTTATTTCAAAATATCATAGCAATTTTATTCTTATTTACAAAGAAATAAATGTTTTTATTGAGAATATAATTTATGTCGTTAAAGTAAATTCTAATTATTTCTCATGCCATTTTAGATGATGCACTTATTTTTAACTATTGATTTTTTTTAATCGTGCATTTTACAAATAGTGTGGAAATCAAATTGGCCTCTTTTATTTTTGAAGCAAATCAAATAGGAATTTTAATTTGCGTGTATACCTAAAAGTACATGTTTCAAGATGCATAACAAAATGTTGTCAAAAGAATAAACATATATATATACTATTGTATAAAGCAAGTACTGATTTTAGTCGCGCAACAAAATTATATCATCTAAGGTTACGTTTGATTTCAAAATTACAATATTACTAAAAAACCACAACTAATTTTGATGGGCATGGAAAATGTGAAAAGCGATTTGGTGAGTTGTTCTTTTACTTTGTCGCCTTCTATGAAATCCCAATCTTCATAACACGGTAAATAAGAAATATTTTACATGATGCTAATCATATTCGTACCTCCTAAAAAAGTACAATTTTCTTTGATATGTATATTTATACAGCAATAGTTAATTTTACCTCATTTAGATACAAAACAAAACACACCATTTAATTTGTAAAGATTTTAATTTCTAAAACAAATTTCCACAAGTCACATTCAAAAGTTTGCCAAAATAAGTTTCTACAAGTCTTAATCAGGACCAATAGGGACAATTGATTGATGCTCTTGGTTTACATTAATCAATAATATATATATTTTTTCCAATATATATACACTATTGTATAAAGCAAGTACAAAATTGTATCATTTAAGGTTACGTTTGATTTCAAAATTACAATATTACTAAAAAAGCACAACTACTTTTGATGGGCATGAAAAATGTGAAAAGCGATTTAGTGAGTTGTTCTTTTACTTTGTCGCCTTTCTATGAAATCCGAATCTTCATACCACGGTAAATAAGAAATATTTTACATGATGCTAAACATATTCGTACCTCCTAAAAAAGTAGTAGTTTTCTTTGATATGTATATTTATACATAAATGGTTAATTTCACCTAATTTAGATACAAAATGAAACACACCATTTAATTTGTGAAGATTTTAATTTCTAAAACAAATTTCCACAAGTCACATTCATGAGTTTGCCAAAATAAGTTTTCACGAGTCTTAATCAGGACCAATAGGGATAATTGATTGATGCTCTTGGTTTACATTATTTTTTTCTAAAATTGATTAATGCTCTTGGTTTACATTAATCAATAATATATATATTTTTTCCAATATATATATATACACTATTGTATAAAGCACGTATTGATTTTAGTCGCGCAACAAAATTGTATCATCTAAGGTTACGTTTGATTTCAAAATTGCTATATTGCTAAAAAAGCACAACTAATTTTGGTGGGCATGAAAAATGTGAAAAGCGATTTGGTGAGTTGTTCCTTTACTTTGTCGCCTTTCTATGAAATCCAAATCTTCATACCACGGTAAATAAGAAATATTTTACATGATGCTAATTATATTCGTACCTCCTAAAAAAGTAGCAGTTTTCTTTGATATGTATATTTATACAACAATGGTTAATTTCACCTCATCTAGATACAAAACAAAAAACACCATTTAATTTATGAGGATTTTAATTTCTAAAATAAATTTCCACAAGTCACATTCATGAGTTTGCCAAAATAAGTTTGCACAAGTCTTAATCAGGACCAATAGGGACAATTGATTGATGCTCTTGGTTTACATTAAGTTTTTCTAAAATTGATTGATGCTCTTGGTTTACATTATTTTTTTCTAAAATTGATTGATGCTCTTGGTTTACATATATCAATCAATATATATATATTTTCCAAAATATATGTATACACTATTGTATAAAGAAAGTATTGATTTTAGTCGCACAACAAAATTGTATCATCTAAGGTTACGTTTGATCTCAAAATTACAATATTACTAAAAAAGCACAACTAATTTTGATGGGCATGAAAAATGTGAAAAGCGGTTTGGTGAGTTGTGTTTTTACTTTGTCGCCTTTCTATGAAATTCAAATCTTCATACCACAGAAAATAAGAAATATTTTACATGACGCTAGTCATATTCGTACCTCCTAAAAAAGTACCAGATTTCTTTTATATGTATATTTATATAGCAATGGTTAGTTTCACCTCATTTAAATACAAAACAAAATACACCATTTAATTTGTGAAGATTTTAATTTCTAAATCAAATTTCCACAAGTCACATTCATGAGTTTGCCAAAATAAGTTTCCACAAGTCTTAATTAGGACCAATAGGGACAATTGATTGATGCTCTTGGTTTACATTAATTTTTTCTAAAATTGATTAATGCTCTTGGTTTACATTCCAAAATATATATATATATATACACACACACTATTGTATAAAGCAAGTATTGATTTTAGTTGCACAACAAAATTGTATCATCTAAGGTTACGTTTGATTTCAAAATTACAATATCACTAAAAAAGCACAACTAATTTTGATGGGCATGAAAAATGTTAAAAGCAATTTGGTGAGTTGTGCTTTTACTTTGTCAGCTTTCTATGAAATCCAAATCTTCATACCATAGGAAATAAGAAATATTTTACATGATGCTAATCATATTCGTACCTCCTAAAAAAGTAGCAGTTTTCTTTTATATGTATATTTATACATCAATGGTTAATTTCACCTCATTTAGATACAAAAGAAAACACACCATTTAATTTGTGAAGATTTTAATTTCTAAAATAAATTTCCACAAGCCACATTCATGACTTTGCCAAAATAAGTTTCCACAAGTCTTAATCAGGACCAATAGGGACAATTGATTGATGCTCTTGGTTTACATTAATTTTTTCCACGATTGATTGATGCTCATTTTATAGTCATTAATGACCTTTTCATTGACCTAGCTTGTTTTTGTTCCATTATTTTCCACGACAAATTTCTAAATAAATCAATAAATTTTACTTGCTTGGATTTTCTTTTGTATGCAAAAGCACATGCACCAAGAAAGTAAAGTATTTCCATAGCAAATTTCTATGCATAACATATATTATATTTTAACTCTTAAAATGCCTTTTCATCTCATCATTGATCTTTTATGACTTATACACTTGTCTCAATTCTTAAAGAGCCCTTATTCTTTCTCAACCCTCTACAGATTTTTTTATCGCTTAATTATGGTTTCTCCATCCAAAAAAAAAAATAAGTCCACTCTTTGCTTTTGGATATATATCTCAGCGGTAGGTCCATAATTTTAAATTTAAAGGGGGAGACAAGCATGGAATTATTTTTCATGTAAAAAAAGTAATTAACATATAAACAAACTCAAAAAAAGTTAATCGAGGAAAACCCGCAATTGTTGCATGATTTTTATGCGCATTTTTATACCCTTAAATCTCATTGTACGCAAGATTAGATTTTGTATTTATATGTTTAAGCCCTATATATTAGAAGTTTTACTTATAGGAGAAACTTGCAGGGGCCCAATAAAGTGTAACATGAACCCCCACCCCCTCGAATTGAGGTACAATTTTCTTTTTGAAATATAATCAATGTAAGAAATTGCATTATATTAGATAAATTTTGTTGTCATTAATAACTAATCATATTAAAAATAAATTTTAAACTACAAAGAGTATGGAAATCAAGTTGGACTTTTCTTTTTGAAGTAAATCAAACTGAAATTTTAAGAAGCATCACAAAATGTTGTTAAAAGAATAAAGAAAACTATATATAAATCTAGAGAGGTTAACTCTATGTGTGTGTATATATATGATTCCCTAACTTTCTATTTATTACAATTTATTCTAGAAGGGTATATTGATTTCAAAATTGGATATGAATAAAAAAAAATATTACTTTTAACGGGGGCCAGATAATGCAAAAAATGATATAGTGAGTTGTGTGTTATATTAATTTTTTGGTTTTTCATGAAATACAATTCTCCAGACCACAGTAGGTAAGAAATATTTTCCATGATGCAAAACATATTTCTATCTCTCCTAAAAAATTAGCAATTTTTTTCATGTGTATTTATACCTAAATTGTTAATTTCACTTCATTTGGTTACAAAACAAATATACAAAAGAAAACACACCATTTAATTTGAAGATATTTTAATTTCCAAAGAAATTTCCACTAGTCTAAAATCTAAATATGGGCCAATAGGGTAAGTGGCGGAAAGCTATCTCTTTGTTGACTGATGCTCAATTTATATTAAAGACTTTGCCGTCTAAATTGGTGCTAGTAGAATAGCAAAAAAGGATAAAAAATAAAAGAAAAGAAAAGAAAAGGAATTTTGTTGACCTTGACATATTAATTTCTTCCAAATCAAAAAATCAATAAATTTAATTTATAAGTTAATTAATTAAGACATAATTAACAAAACAATTAATGTGAAGTGGGACCCTATTAAGAAAGAAAGGTCTTTCCTAGAATAAAATAATAAAAAAAAGTATATATATATATATATACTATTATATAAAGCAAGAACAAATTTTAGTTGCGCAATAAAATTATATTATCTAAGCTAGGGTATGTTTGATTTCAAAATTATAATATTATTAAATGAAAAAAACAACTAATTTTGATGGGGTTGAAAAATGTGGAAAGAAATTTGGTGAGTTATTTTATTATTTTGTTCGCTTTTCATGAAATTCAAATCTTCAGACCACGTTAAGTAAGACATATTTTGCATGATATTAATCATATTCGTACCTCCTAAAAAAATAGCAATTTTTTTATATGTATATTTATACAGAAACTATTAATTTCACCCAATTTAGATAAATTAGATAAAAAAAACACGCTATTTAATTTGTGAAGAAATTTTAATTTCTAAAATAAATTTTCACAGGTCTCAATCGAAACCAATATATAAGGACAAATAATCATAATGCAATTGTGCTATTTGATAAAGAATTTTAATTTCCACAAATCACATTAATGACTTTTCAAATAAATCCCAAATATGTAGCTAGCCAGTGGGTAGTGACCATTAACCAGCCGTTGTAATCTAGTGAATCATGATGGACCCACTTCACATTGGATATTTTGTGTTGTAAGTTTTTATATAATTTTGTATAATAAACTTATATAATTATATATTATGGACATTATAGTTTTGTGGTATGACAATTTAGTCATTTCGAATCAAGTTAGTTAGCAATTTTATTTCACAACAATAAAATAATGTTGGTTTTATTGTGAATAAAGTTTATGTACTTCAATTAAATTGTAATTTCTACCATTATTATTGATGCATCACAAAATATGTTGAAAAAATCAAATTGGAAAAAACTAAACTAAAGTAAAATAGTATATGTTATTCTTGCAATTACGTTTCATTAAATTATGTGTTATGCAAACTATGAAGCAGAGTATACAAAATATTGTCATCTCCTTGTCTATAATTGTTACAATTGTTTCTTTTGTCTAAGTTACGGAGTATCTGGATCAATTTTCGCAAACTTCGACTAATCTCTGCTCGCGAGAGAGCACACCACTGGTTAACTAATATTTTTGTTAACACCTAAAAACCTTACATAAATATCGTAATTGTTCTCTTT
Source organism: Lonicera japonica (assembly GCA_021464415.1). Lineage (NCBI taxonomy): Eukaryota > Viridiplantae > Streptophyta > Magnoliopsida > Dipsacales > Caprifoliaceae > Lonicera > Lonicera japonica. The sequence continues at coordinate 3,570,430 of CM038468.1, read as the reverse complement.
CATTTAATAAAGTTTTTGAATGCACCCACCAAAACTTTCTCCTCACCCCTCCAATTCTTTTAAAATTTTGTAAACTCACCCCATATTAATAAGAAATGCATGAACACATTTTTTTTAACCCATATCTCAGGTATGCAAGCCGCGGATGACCGGCATGTTGGTTCAACGACGATCGGCTGGCGTGAACCCCTTCTTCAAACTCCCTACAATGCGACAATACCTTGGCTCCCCCGTCTCTCTGTACATATATTTATATATATATACTCTTTTCATTAATTTAAGTGTAATTTTATTAATTGGTTATACACTAAAAGGAATACAAAGCAAAATATGAGGAGTGGTGAGTGGAGTGTTTGGATCAAATAATGGATTAGAGACCCAATTACTTGATTCAAAAACTAAAACAGAACACAAGAAGAAGGGGAAAATCCTCATGGAAGTAGAGTATATGCACAAAAGCTTGTAATAGTATTTACTGAGAAAATAGCATTGAACATGAAATCAATTATCGATTATTGATTGATTTTGAGTTTCATTAATGGCATAGTTGAAGAGCTAGCCATTTGGTAATAGCGTCAGGTTGTTTAGATCCAAGAACAGTATCCATCAGATCCCGATTATAGAACAAAGGGAACACAAAATCGAATGACTTATTATCGCTGAGAGTGTTGAAATGTTTTCATTTTATCAACCAATTTGTCTTCAATGGTGATGAAGAAATCACACATGCTATTACAGTAAAAGGAAATTAGTTTATTACGCAAAAAGACATTACAGTTAGGAAGAAGCATTTTAGAGCGTGAGATTCTGTTTGGAGCGATTGAGTTAGGCACAAGTGCAATAGCCGCCAGTTAAGTAACATTGTTAGAGCGTATGTAAGTGCCGTCATGATTCACATCCTTCTGGCCAGAGACGGTGGGTTGCAGTTTAAACGAAGAATGAAGTAAAACAGGGTGAAGTGAAGTATTCCAACCGGGGGCTATTTGGTTGATTAGTTTGAGTTTTTAATCTGTTTTTCAAATACTAAATTGGGATGAAGTGACAGATTCTGTGGGTTTAAACAAGAATACCCATAATTATGTATATTAAGAGATTTGATTGGCATTAAATTAACATAGCAGCAATAAGATGCATTCAATTTTGTTTGCATCCGCCGGATTTTTTCTACCCACACCCAAATATATGGGTAACCATATTGCCAAAATAATATTCTCTCTGGCAGAGCAAAGTACTGCTTTGATTAAAGCGTCATTTTCTTGAACGATCGAATATAAATGAAATCAGAGAGGCGAAGGGCAATTTACCCCTAAAAGAAAAAACAGAGTGGTAAAATTGTGTTGTAGAATGGGAGCAGGGTGAGAAGGAGGAAGAACACCATCTTCAACCTTGGGCTATTAATTTCACAATAATGAATGAAAATTCATTGAATTTTCAAAGAATAAAGAGAAATTACTTTGATGTATTTTTATTCATCAATTTTTTAGGTAATACAATGTAGAATAGCCAATTAATTATAATGCTAAAATTATAGACTTGCCTTAATTAACTAAGATTTGATTTCAAATTCAAAATCAAATCTTTTCTAATTAATTCAAGTAACATTCAAATTCAAAATTAAAAAAACTACAAATATGGAAAATATTTCTCTAAATTAAATAAAAAAAATTGCATTACAAAAAAGAATAAATTTATTTTCACTTCCATTAATTGCATCAAGTTGGAAGAAAGACTTGCATAAAGATAAAGTCAATTATTGGTAATTTTGTGGTAGCTAGACTGCGAACTTCCGCAATTTTTCGGTAATGAGGAAAGTAAAGTCTTTACAATGCATTTTTTGGTATTAAAACCGGCGATAACAAAGTCTCCAAGGAATTCAAAACATCAAACACTATTTGCTTTAATTGATCTGTCGATGAGTTGTTTATTTCGAAAATATACAAACCACCAATACATCTAATATGAGTACATAACTGCTAAATAAAGCTAGTAAGTGTAGCATTACTCGCTCAATATTAAATTTAGCACTTCAAAATTAACATTGTATGATATTTTTTGTCATCTTTGACTAAAGCGTTATTTTCTTGAAATAACAAAGTATAAAAAAGAGAGTTATCTACTAATACTATATAGAATTCCCCTCCCCCCCCCCCCCCCCCCTCACTATAACTCCTTGCTTCCCGCCGAAAACATGTGGTGGTGGCCATACACTCACATTCAATCAAATGCAAGGGTCACCATAATTCTCTTTGGTGGAGGGTCAACAAATTCGTACTCATATACATGTATCTTGCTAAGAATTTTCCTATAGTACACAAATCACATTAATGGGTCTTTCAATTAGTCTTCCTTGATTAATGTGAAGTGGGGACAACATTAGGAAAGTAAAGTCTTTACGACTAACTTTGGGTATGTTTTTTTCATTCTCTACTTTTCTTTTTTCTTTTCTTCTTAAGACATAGCGTTTGGATTATCTTTTGTCTACCTCAACTAATTTTTACTTGCTGGTCCTGGCTATTAATGATTTTTGCATTTGGCGAGATTCAACTTAGAGAGCTCTCAATTGAACCCACGATTAATCCCAGTAAAACCGGTAATCATAAAGTCTCTGAGAAACTCAAAACATCAAAAAACCCGTTTGCTTTATTATTCTGATGAAATTGCTAAGAATCATATGTATTGCATTAGGAGTTGGTATTCTTGAATGCTGATGTGATATTTTCATTTATAATTCTATCTTTGTATTGAATCTTACTATATAAAGAAGGTAAAAGGGCTCTAATGCATAAACACACATATATTTAAAGAAATATGAATTTATTCCATTCCATGTAATTATATCGTCTGTGCCATAAAGGTATAACTTGCTTAGAATTTTACTTTATATGTAAAATCACATTAACAGGTCTTTCAATTAGACTTCCCTGATTAATTTTTTTTTATTAAAGTGTCATAACTTTATTTGCAAAATTCAATTTTTATAAAATTTATATTTTCGAAATAATCTAATCTATATCATAAAGCAAGAACCATTTGTGAACATAAAATTGTATAAAAACAAATTAAGGCAAAGTGTAGTCGTCGTTGATTCAATAATTAGATGTTTTGTGGTGTAATTTTTTACAAGCTTTTGTAAAATGAACTTATGTAAATGTATATTTTGGGCATCTCCTTTTGTATTTATTGTTGTACGACAATTAATAGTTATTTTGAATTAGGTTAGTTACCAATTTTATTTCCCGTCCATAAACAAATGCGGTCTTTATCGTGAATAAAGTTTACGTGCTTTAATTAAATTTTAGGGTTAACTACAGAAAGTACAATGTACTTATACCGATTTTACAACCTTGATAATAAACAAATTTTGTTTTAAGTTTGATAACAAACTTTCTGCTTTCATTTAATGCATCTGTTAAGGTAGAGCCATAACAATGAGTTAATGACGTGGTAATACACTCAGCTTATTTTTATTTTATTTTTTAAATAATCAGGGTTTATTATACACATTCAAGTAAAATCGAAATCCAAGTATAGAATTTTTTTACATGTTAAGATTTTTATTTAAATTAAAATCGAAACCCCAACTATTGATTTTGTACTCTTTTGTGCTTGCTTTATAGTGGTCCCATAAATAATTGTTTTTTGCTTGGTTAATTTTATTTTTGGCCTGTGTTGGTGGCTTGTATTCTTTTTACCTTTCTGTCAAACATGAGAAATATCTAGTTAGGAATATATCGTAACTAGTGATCACTCATACAAAATGCACTAAGAGTTTAATTTAAACATATACACATTTGTTTTCAAGAAAAACTTAGGATCGGGTCCTTGAATACACTCCCTCACCTTTTTGTTTTAAAAAAGAAGGCGGTCCTTGTATTTGCTTACTTTTAAAAGATGAGGCCTTTTGAAGATACTATTTTTTGGTAACTCCCCTATCTCTCAACACTGATGCTAGTATGTGCGCTAAAAAAATTAGTATCTACCGCATAGTATTTATGTATTTGTATACTCTCCACAGACTATAGCATTTTAAAAAAAAATATAGTAACAGACCACATACTAAAAAATTTCAGGAACCAAATCCTAAAAGTCCCATATTTTGCACAACAAATTTCTAAATAAAACTAATAAATTAAATCCACCAATTAATTAAGGACATAATTAACATAGCAATTATCTCATATGCTGATATGTGGTGGCCGCCATGTGGTTGTAACTTGCTTGGAATTTTCCTTAGTGTGAAATAGCAGACCAATTGGTCTTTCAATTAGTCTCCCCCCATTAATGGCAAGTGTGGACAGCGTGAAGAAAGTAAGGTCGATCTTTCCAAGGAACTTTTGGTTAAAAAAACTGGCACAAAAAGGTAAGAACAAGAAAAATAGTAAGAAAATTAATTAATCTGTGTAAAAAGTTGAAAAAGAAGTTGAGTCATTTGGTGAGATTAACTCTTACTTTCTAATTTTTTCAATGAAAAAAATTTATTTCGGGGTAAGGAAGAAAAAATATCTTCAAAAGATAAAGAAGAATGTATGATATCTACTTATAAAAATGAGTATGAGATGAAGAGCATCTCACTATATGCTTTAACTTAATTTTCAACTTCTCACACAAATTACTTGTTTTTTATCATATCATTTTCCATGTTATTGTCAAATAGGATTGAAAGAAATTTTTTTTATAGAAATCTAAATTTATTTCAATTCGAAGGAATTAGTTCATTGGTGATTTTCCATCTCCACAGAAAATTTCTAAGTAAATAAATTTAATCTACAAGTTTAGACATAATTAACAGAACAATATAAAGTTATTATGCCATCTGCTAATTTTATGTGCTAAACGTGTGGTGATGGCCATAAAGGTATAACTTGCTTAGAATTTTCCTTGGTATGTAAAATCATATTAATGGGTCTTTCAATTAGTTTTCACAGATAAAAATAAATAAAGTTAAAGTGTTACGACTTTTAATGCAAAAAATCGAATATTTATATAAAAATATTATTTTTGAAATTTACTAATCAATATTTATAAATTGTGAATATAAAATTATATATAAAAAAAATTCAAGACTGAGGATAGTTGTCGTTGATTCAATTTTCGGATGTTTTGTGGTGTAATTTTTTGTATAAGCTTTTGTAAAATGATCTTATGTAAGTATATATTTTACCTTTTTAAAAATTAAGATTTCGGGCTTAGGCGTTAAGTATACTTCTTATTTTTTAAGAGGCAAAATAAGTATTTATATCTGAGTTTTTAAACCAACTAAAAGTTACACCTAAGTTTTTTTCATAAGATAAGAAGTTACACCTAAATTAATTAATGCTCAATTTATAACTATTAAAGTTTTTGCAATTTAATGTGACGCAAGAACGACTGGCGGATACCAAAAAGAAATAAAAGACTTTTGCCATACCTTGACTTGTTAATTTCTAAACCAATTAAAAAATCAGAAAATCTAATCTATCAGTTAATTAATTAAGATATAATTAAGATAAGAATTAATGTGAAGTGGAGACCGTATTAGAAAGAAAGGAAGGTTGGAACTTTTGTTTGGCTATAAAAAGGGCCTATTACATCTTTTAAGTAACTCAAAACATCAACCGACAAAAATTAAAAAAAAAATCGTTTGCCTTTTGCTTTGATAATTATGGTTTCCAAAATAATAACAAAATCGATGTTGTTTGTAGCCTTCACTTGTTTACTTTTCAGTTCCAGTTCAGGAGGTGCTGGAGATAATACAGCTGTGAAATTCATCAGGTGCAGAGACAATGAGAGACAAGCCCTCCTCGATTTTAAAAAAGAAGTTGTGGATTACGATGGACTTCTTCTCTCTTCTTGGGGGAGCCAAGAAGAAGACTGCTGCAAATGGAGAGGAATCCGCTGTAGCAGTACTACTGGTCATGTAATCCTTCTCGATCTTCATGGTTGGTATGATTATGACACTAATAATTTATTTTCTCTCAGTGGAAAGGTTAGTCCCTCTTTACTTGAATTGAATCAGTTGAAGTATTTGGACCTCAGTTCCAATTCTTTCTACCCGAGCCCAATCCCAGAATTCATTGGTTCCCTCAGCAAATTACAACACTTGAGTCTGTCAGGGTCTGGCTTTGTTGGTAGAGTTCCTCATCAGCTTGGGAACCTTACTACCTTGCGCTCTCTTGACTTGGGGTCTAATAACTTGGGGTTTAATGACGGCGACCTGACAGTCGAAAACCTAGACTGGCTTTCTGATCTTCGTTTGTTACGACACCTTGATCTCAGTTCTATTGACCTTCAGAAGGTCGACTTGCTACAATCCATTGATAGGCTCTCTTTCCTATCAAGTTTGCACCTTCAGTCATGCAACCTCCCTGGAATCATTTCTCCCTCACTTCACTTGACAAACTTTTCTTCTATTCCTCTTTCTATAATTGACCTGTCTTATAACAGTTTCACTAATTCTTCGAGTTACAATTGGTTATTCAATTTCAGTAGTAGCCTTGTTGATGTTCACATGTCTCTTAATCCTTTAGGAGGTTCTATTCCTGATGCTTTTGGGAATATGATGTCCCTCGAAACTCTCAGTCTTTTTCACTGTGCCCTTGAAGGTGAGATTCCAAAATCTTTCATGAATTTAAGCCGTTTAAAGTCACTAGACCTATCTTATAACAATTTAACTGGACAACTTCCAGAGCTTTTCCAAACGTTGTTCGCATCAAATAATTCATTGGAGATTTTGGATTTAACTGAAAACAAAGTCAGTGGCTCATTATCTAATTCTGATTTTACAAGCTTTTCATCTTTGAGGCAATTGTTGGTTGGTAATAATAAATTGAATGGATCTTTCCCAAACCGTTTTGGCGAAAGTTCTACTCTTGAATATCTTGACTTGTCCGAGAATGAATTGATTGGGTCATTGCCTGACCTAACATCATTTCCTCAGTTGAGATACTTGTGTCTTTCAAACAATAAGATACAAGGGAGACTACCCGAAAGCATTGGGGAACTTTCCAACTTGAAGGAATTAGACTTGTCTTTTAACTTGTTGACTTTGGAGTTCAGCTCTGATTGGACTCCTCGTTTTCAGTTGGATATTATTAAACTTTCAAGCTGCAAGTTGGGACCTCATTTTCCAAAATGGCTTCGATCTCAAAGCAATTTCTCCTTCCTTGATATCTCTAGTGCTGGAATTTTAGATACAATTCCACATTGGTTTTGGGATCTCTCACCAAAATTAGTTCACCTAAATTCCTCTGATAACCACATCCATGGAATGCTACCTGATTTATCACTCAAGTTTGTTAAACTTGATAATATAGATTTGAGTTCTAATCGTTTTAAGGGTCCAATACCTTTATTTCCTCGTAATTTGACATGGCTGAATCTTTCTAAAAATATGTTCTCTGGATCAATCATTTCACTGTGCACAATTGTGACTGATTTTTTAAATTTTCTCGACCTCAAAGACAACCTTTTATCAGGTGAGGTTCCAGATTGTTGGATCAAAGGGAATAAATTGGGATTTCTTGATTTGTCAAACAATAATTTGTCTCAGAAAATTCCAGCCTCTTTTGGCTTCCTTGATCGGCTTATGTTGTTAAACTTGCGTAACAACAGTTTCATAGGGGAACTTCCGTCATCTTTGAAGAACTGTTCAAATCTAGAAGTTGTTGATACGAGTGAAAATAAATTATCAGGACAACTACCAGCATGGATAGGGACAGACCTAACACGTTTATCTTTCCTTAGTTTCCGAAAGAATGAGTTCTATGGAAGCATACCCCCTAGCATGTGTCTTCTTAATAATACTCAAGTCTTGGACCTCTCTCAGAATAAAATATCAGGAATCATTCCACAATGCTTCGACAAACTTTATTCTTTGATTCAAACAGAAAGTTCGAAGAAGACCACGAATTTTAAAATTCCCATAATGTCTAGTAAAAATTACAATGAAATGTACATGCTTAGTGCATTGGTGCAGTGGAAAGGAAAATTGTCAGAATACAGAAGTACTCTGGGATTACTGAAATGCATTAATCTTTCTAGTAATAAACTAGTTGGACAAATTCCCCAAGAACTCGCAAGTCTTGCAGGATTATGTTCCCTGAACCTTTCAAGAAACAATTTGACTGGACACGTAATTCAAAATATTAGTCGGATGAAGAATCTTGAAGTACTTGATTTGTCCAAAAACCAGCTTTCTGGTGCGATACCTATCGATCTTGGAAGCTTGAATTTTCTTAGTGTCCTGGACTTGTCAAGTAACAATTTTTCGGGAAAAATTCCACTAAGCACTCAACTTCAGACCTTCAATGCCTCTGTGTATGCTGGAAATGAAAAACTTTGTGGGCTTCCGCTGCCTCTGTGCCCAGAAGATGAATTAACTTCGTTTCCCCCACCAAATGATCATCGCAAAGCTGAGGATGCTTTTGTAACAACAGGATTCTATGTGAGTGTAGTGCTTGGTTTTTCTATTGGATTTTGGGGATTCATTGGTCCATTAATGCTCCGAAGCTCATGGAGATACGCTTATTTCAAGCTTTTGGACAAGATACAAGATTGGATCTATGTGATGATAGCGGTAAATACGGAAAGAGTGCAGAGGAAGTTTAGGAGCTAATCGGTTAGTATGTTCTTCTTATTTGTTAGTTCTTTTCCTTTACGATTTACTCATATTTCCACCTCACTTTTACAACTAAACTGTCATGCGAAAGCCATTAGGATACGATACAACTCTTAATGGGGCACATAATGTAGTAGGCCAATAATGTACCACTCCATCTGATTTAAGAAAACACCTTTTTCAACATAAGCAATAGTTAAAGATAGGACTATATTTTTACTATTATGAAATTCTTTGTACATCAATTACGTCTCAAAAGGAAAGGTGACTCCTTATTGAGAAGTCCCAAAAAAGAAAAATGTGACTTTGAATTTGAGACGGAGGGAGTCTATAAGTCTAATTGTGGCACATTTATTCTGCTTTAGCTGTTTCTACAATACTCCATATACTCCTTAACTTGAACTGTTGAAATATATCAACTATTTTCTCGTGATATATTTTATTTTACGCAAACACTTGTTCACAGGTTCAAGATGATTTACATGTTTGGGGTGATTATCGGAGAAGCTATTCTTTTTACAACAACTTTCTTTCTTAATGAAAGTATTTCCTCTGCAGTATGTTATTGTAGAATGGAAAATTTTCTATGGTTTAGTTGTGTTGTGGATACTATATTAGATACTGTGTTTGATTTTCGATTCTCATTTGAGCATACTTGGAATTGGTAATCTAGATTTAATCATTTTCAGTTTTGATAATTATGGACTAGTGTTCTACTGGGAGATAAGGTCGATTATAATCTGTGCCAAAGTTGCCTTGTTTGTTTCTAGTTTTGGTTCATTCTTAGAATCCTAAATTGGTTAATTCACATTAGAAGTCTCTTATAGTTGACATTAATAGGTTAAATTATAAGTTGATGAAGCTCAGACTTTTCATGTGAAATTACCATTTTGGATTCCAGGAACGAACAAAAAATCGAACCAAACGAGCACTAAAATTGGAGGATTATAAACTGATTAGTTTTTGAACATTTAGCCATTAAATAAGTTGAGTTTTATGCAATTAGCACTCAAAGTGGTTTTTAAACTGACTATGCCCATAGTGGAAACAATGCAATGCCTCAGCAACATACAATTCCTCTTTTAAAAGGAATATGTACCAAAGGAAGCAGCTCGGAGTGGCATAAAATTGCCATATCCATTCAAAGGTCTTTTGGTGATGGTACATTCAGCCTTTAATGTGGCTTTGTTGTTTAGAAATTGGTATATATAGAAATTGGTACGTTCAGCCTCTTTCGGGTTTTTTCCTATTTTGCTACTGCTATGGTTGCCGGTGATGTCTGTGTGAAAGTTATGTGCTGCTGCTGCTTAAGTGGTATGCCTCTCTTGTGATAAATCTTTAATTAGTTGTTGTGCTGCTGAGTTGAAGTTACTAATTTGATTTAGGTTTCTCTGTTTTCACCTGATTTGTTGAAGATGATAATATCAAGGATACCACTAATAGTGGATATCTTCAGATCGATCGCGGTTCAACCAAACAGGTCCGACTAGTAGTGTCTTTTTTCTCATCCTTTCATGGATTTGCTTGTATTTCGTTTAGTTTGATCCATAAACACATGCGTTTCTTTCATGTATGAAACAAAGTCAAAAAGAAGGAAAGAATCATTAGGAAAAGATGTTGCCCCTGTAGGCATACTTTAGATCCTGTCGCCCTAATTGTATGCAACTCTATTGCAAAATTTTCTGAAGTTTGGTACATACACTTTTGGTTTTTAATTTCTCCCGTAAATTAGCCTAATAAATAATAATTAATTTTCACAAGATTTGTTAAGAGTCAAAAAGCCAACATTTCATCGAATAGTTTCTAAACCTTAATGAGAACACGATTATTTCTAGGATGTGATATTTATTACTCCTACTTCGTTCTGCAGCGATGTCTCTATTCTAAAAGAATGGTATAGCTATAGAAGCAGCCCAGAGTGGTGTAAGATTGCCCGTATCCCTGAAAGAAGATCGAATATGTTGATGGTTCAGCTTCTATGCAGTTTATTTCCAAAAATCGGTATTTTTTTCCACTTTTCTATCACCCAGCCCTCACATGATTTCTTGTTCTTTCATTCTGTTTTCACTTGTACATCTTTATATTCTCTTTGCATCCATTCTTATTCATTCATATTTTTCAAGGATATCACTGTACTATGGAGATCATATCACGAATTTAACCAAACAGCTACATATATGATTGGTTTGAGCTTTTGTGCCTTTTCAACTTAGTACACATACAGGTGATGCATGTGCTACTTGCGTGTATATAATTTGAGGAGAAAATTTCACTAAAACTTCAAGACGGTTTAGTGTTTAAGTATGAGTGTAATTTTCTCAGTAATGAGAGTTTAAATGCTGAATGACTTTATAGAATAGTATAGATGAAATGGCAATTTCATAGATACATTAAGTTTGAGATTTAGCAAATTAACGAATTGGCATCCTTATATAATTCGAACTCTTGGCATAAAATATGATATCTTATATGCAAAAATTTATCAATTTAGGTTTCTTGAAATGCACAATACTTCGGTCCTGCCGAAAATGTCCAAAATCCCATATGCTTCACATGTTTACTAGTTTTTGATTGCCTAATTCTCCATGGACTTTGTCTTCTGGTGTTGAACTTAATTTAGCCTAGTTTTCTCCTCTCTTTTTTTTTTCTTCATGTACTCCAGATTTCAAAATCCACCCAAGCGTTTGTTTTCCATGGAAAGTTTTTCCATTTAAAAGAATTGCATGGCACATCGGACATGGACCAAAGTAATAAGTTGTTCATAAGAAGTAAGGCACCTTCACTATAACACAAAGGTTTTATGGTGGAGTTCTACCTTGGAATTCTATAACAGTGTTGGTGCTTCTTTGGTTTTTGGGCCCTGCACTCCTAAGAGTCAAGGCACTAGTCCCAAAATCTTATATATTAATTACTAAGAGCAAGCCACCTCATCTATGATACTTTCAAAATTAGATTAAATTGATCTGGTAGAGAATTATTGCTTTGGTATTAGCATCTCCCCAATTTTATCCTCCTCTTATTATAGAGATCCCACATCGGCCAAGGACCAAAGTGAAGAGCACTTTATAAGAGTCAGGGCACTAGTCCCGAGATCTTATATATTAATTACTACTTTGCAAGGCTTTGATTAATTTCCCATGTCAAAGCAATAGTACATTGCAAGAGGAAGCCACATCATCTATGATACTTTTAAATGAGATTAAATTGATTTAGCAGGGAACTATTGCTTTGGTATTAGCATCTCCCTAATTTTATTATACAATTTTATTCGAGTATCTACAAGGATTAGTTTCTGCAGTATAGGTGTGTTAATGTTATCCTATAATATTATATATAAATATTAGACAAATAGTAAATTTAAGTTGGGCTTTCCTCATTGTAGTAAGTGTTTTGGTACTCAAATGCACATCTCTTCTCCGTTTGAAACTCCAAACAGATAATATTTATCCATTTGTTATGCACCTAAAACTATTAAAATATATTGTGTATTTGTGTGAATTGGGAATTACACCCATTAATACACGTGTCAATTGTTTGTTTGAATATTGGGAACAATCAGAATAACTAAGAACCCATTTATAAACATATTGCTAATCAGAAATATAATCCTTAATTAGCACCTGGTTGTCATATATTTTGTTTTTAATTTATATAAAATAAAACCTGTAAATTAAGAGAATTTAACTTAAAATTATTATTGTACGGGCAGTTTACATTGAAGACATATGCAGCAGAGCTATCCCTCACAACTTTAACACTTATTTTTGATAAGGGCAACGCTTTTGTATGGTCTATTCACTTTGATGCTAAACTCTTGGCTGCACTTTACGGTGTAAGTGGTAATATTAATTAATTAATATTAATTTTTAATTTCATCTTCATTTTAATTCTATAGGTCCAAAAATATATAGCCATTGAATAATATGCTCTGCTTTTTTTTTTTATATTTAAAATAATTAAAAATCATTTACCTTTTATCTTAAATACTACATTCCTCTTAAATTAAAAGTTTTTATTTTTTTCACCATGAGGCTTTATCGGTCAAGAGTCGTTTACTTTTCTCAAGATAACCACATATTGAATAGAAATTGTGGGTTTCTTAAAACATTGCAAAAGCATCAAAAATAAATCCTAGTTTGAGACGAACTGAGGATTTATTAATCCATTAATTATGTTAGCTCGCTGACTTTTTTTATACAATTTTTTTTTATGATATGGTGGACTATGTGATAATGTTAATTTAGTAATTAACTAAATTAAGATTTCGGCGTAATTCTTTGGGACTTTTTCTAAAGGACAAATCTCTTACTCTATTTCTATCGAAGGACATCCTATGTTTACAATTAGTTTCAAGGAAAATTTTATATTCAAGGACAAAATATATTTTAATTTATTAAAAAGAAAATATAAAGTTATTTCCTAAAGTATCCTTATTAAAGATAACAACAATTGCTAAAATTAAAATAATATAAATAAATATAAATAACAAAAACTCAAATTCAAACAAAACAGCTTGAATAGAAATTTCAAATTTGAAAAACAAGTAACCAAAATATTATCAAAAAAGTCTATGGGCCAATAATAAAAAATATTCATATGAACCAAAACAAAATAGACACGAACACTAAAGTAGTAAATATATTATTTCAAATGTTGGCCATATGGGCACTCCGAAGCATGTCTGTCTATGGGCCATTGCCTTCGGGCCTTTAATTCCAAATTCTTGAATTTTCTTTCCTCTTGGATTCTAGTATTTAGTTGGAATTCCGAGATTCTTAGGAAGAGTTTTCTTGTAATCCAAAAAATGAGAATTTCAGTATGAACTAAACAATAGAAAGGAATTTCATACTAATTACACTTGATACTATATTTTGTTTATATGTTATTATTATTTGTATTTCATACTAATTATTCTATTCTTATTATACACGTATACATTAATGCATTTAATGGCATTTGTCAAGCATTACAATCACGTGCAATGTACGTGCATAAAAACTAGTTATGATAAAAAATTAAAGAATAAATGATAAAAGAATTTTGATTACAAAGTTAATATGAATTGTAACATTATTATTCCAGTCTAAAAGAGAGAATAAAGGCTTTATAGGAATGAAGAAAAAATTAATGCATTCATCACATAATAAGAAATTTAGATTTTGAGAGAGAGAGAGAGAGAGAGAGAGAGAGAGAGAGAGAGAGAGAATGTTGAGTAAAGAACTTCTTAAAGAAATTAAAAATCTATATGAAATCTCTGGGTAAATGGAAAGATTTCAAAATGAATTTTTATGTATAAAGAAAGCTTTAGAATCTACCAAAATTCACCACTAATTAAAATCCTTCTAAGTCATTAGACTTTTGAATACCAGAAGATTTAGATGGATTTTTTAAAATCCTAATTGAATACATCGAGATTTTAAAAGACTTTTTAAAATACGCATAAACTTTAAAAGTCCATAAAAATCTTATAGATTCTAAATCCCCCTAAGAGAGGCTCTTTAATTCTATGATCCAAAACGTTAATTTCTTTCTTAAAACTCGAACCCAACGAGCTGTTCAAGCTATAAATATTATTAAATACCATAAGTAAAACAAACTCTGGCTCTTTAGCAAGTATCAGCTTTCATAAAGAGAAATCTAGCTTTTCAAAATCAAGGTAAGCAAATTATGAGATCATACACAAACCCACATTCCTTCAATGACATGCCTCGCCACAATCTCATTCTTGTAAACAACAATCCACTAGTTTTCTCCTTTTCTTCTTCATCTTCTACAAACAAGAGTTATTTCCATTCCTTCTTTTTTCTATCATTTACTATCCAAATTCCTTTCCGTACTAATCAATCCTCACCTTTCCTTTGATTTCCATTTCCTCCTGTAAATTCAAACTGAATGTAAAGCACCAAAGAGAAGATATACAAACTTAAGCCTTTCACTTCACCCTATAACCAAGTCATCGAAGAAGAAATGCCCATGAGGGCAACATCATTTCCTTATTGTTATTATATGAGACAAGAAATGGAATCCATATATATATATACAGGATGGAAGTGAAATACACAACGATAAATATTGAGGAAAGCAAAATCACACACTAATTGGATGGATTTGTTTGATCACCACAGCGCAATTTTTATCATACTCCACAATATATATATATATATATATCACCGCAGAGACTGCTTAATCACGACAGCGCTGTAAGGTGAAAAATGTAGCTGCTGAGAACTCTGGCATTGACAGCATCACCTACTGGAGTAGTAGAAAATCTAGTGCTACAATCGAAGCCAAATCTTAGCTAAATATGAACAATGGTGTTAGGATGGAAACATGCAAGTTTACTAAAATATTAGGCTCCGTCTGATAACAAGATGGATAATGATAGGATAACAATTGATCTGTTTCAGAAGTTGGTAATAACTTGATTAATGGGGTGTAATGCTCTCCACTTTTTACAAGTAGATGTCTTCCATCTTTCTTTATTTTTTGTGAAATTTTTCAGTTAATTCAACTTCAATTCCATCATATAACGCAAATATAAGTATATACAACTAAAATCAGTTTTAACAGTGAAACAATAATGAATTTTTGACTCCAATGTAATTATAGATCCTTTTCTTTCAATTCCCTCCTACCAGTCCAAACGGAATGTAAAGTACCAAGAGAAGGTACAAATTACATGGTTCAATTCACCCTATAAAGGCAAAATCAATGGAACAAATGCCCATGAGGGAAACATCAAATCTTATTGATTCTTCTTCTTTTGTTCCCAATTTATTCTTGATACATGAATGGAAGCCGTATATATAGGGTGAATATGAAATACAAGCAAATCCATCACCATAAATATTAAAATAAATGAAAATGGTTCAAAAAAACTCATACCACCATAAATATTAAATTAAAGGGAAAGGTTAAAAAAAAAATAAAATCATACCACCAATCATTGACCTGCTTGATTGACTGGTGATCTGATCTTCACAGTTAGCGATATCGTCTGCACAATAATTGAAGGAACAAACAGCAAAGAATAGTTTATTTTAGCTAAATATGACAAATGGTGTAAGGAAAATGAAGCAATAATCTACACAAATACATACAAGTTTAGTAAAATAGTGTAGTCCACTTATAGATACAGTTTATTTTTTCTCTATTAGCATTCTAATAATTAATAACATAATAAGATTTTGCAAAAGAATATGTATAACTAACAGTCATGGAATAAAGTTGATTCTCCAAAATACATACAAATGAACATAGACAATAAAACCCACCAAATAGTTATTATTTAAGTCAACTTCAATTCCATGATACAAATTTTGAGTATAATATACATAGATATAGAGTTACACTATAAAGAGGGATTCCTATTCAGATGGGTAAATTGATGAATTGTTTTATGGAATTTTGTAAAGATTATCTATACTATGAATAGATCATCTCCATCAACTTTCATTATAAAATTCAACCTAGAAGTAGGTGCGATGATCATCAAAAATTTCAACTGTTGAAAATGTGCATATACATAAATTTTTCAATACACCTATTTCTAGGTCGAGTTTTTTTATTAAATTTGGTGGAAGTGATCTACTCACTATATAGATATCTTTACAAAGTTCTAAAAAAAATTCATCTATTTACCCCTCCAAATATGCATCCCTTCTTTTAGCTAAAGTGAGGAAATCTCTCTTTATACCTTAGCTCGATATATAGATATATATACACGTAACTGGGGTGTGCACGGTTCGGTTAATTTTGATTCAAACTCATTCAAGTTTTGTAAGAATCTAATTTCAGAAATGAAAAAATTCACATCAAATAAGAACCCTACATACATATATTTAGCTTTAAACAAGTTAGATATATACACAAATTCACCTTAAACTGTAGCAAATCTGCAAAACATCTAATTTTTGTTTTTCGGTTTTTTTTGCACAGCCCTATATGTAACTGAAACCAATTTTCAACAGTGAAACAATAGGATGAACATATGTGTTTACTTGTTCCTTGGGGACATATGATAGAACAGTGAAATATCTGTTCAGCTAAAGTTCCTCTTAAAGAGAAATATTGGACGGATTATAGTTAAAGAAAGCTGTTTTCTGTTCAAGGGTCGAAAGCATATGTTGACATTGAGGTTGTTTATGATACGGTGCAGATGAATTCAAATGTTCTCCATTACTTTTGAAAAGAGGAAAGGAGAAAATGAAAGGAGACGATTAATATACCAATTTACGTGTTGTCCTTTTAGACGCAATCTTTTGCCGCTCTGGGCCGCTTTTCTTGTTGAACCTTTCTTTTGGAATGAGACAATTCGAAATCTCCAGCTTTCTTAAATTGGTGAGGCGCTGCATTGCTTCCACCGTGGGCATCATCATCAATTTCTTGCATTTCAAAATATCCAGCAATTGAAGATACGAGATTTGCCAGCTAGTCTGGTTGAGCCTCCAACCCATCAAAACACGTAACCACAAACGGGTCAAGAAAGAGAGGCGCTGAGGAAATTACTCAAGCTTTGTCAATCCAATGATCCATAGTTGCTGTGCGGAGGAGCGGTTCTACAAGTGGAAGAGTAGTATAATTAAAGAAATATCAGGTTGTGATCTACATACATTCAACACCAATAGACATATAATTTAAAATATATATATATATATATATATCACAATTCGCTTATAAATGCGAAATAATACTGTATTTTCCTTCTATGCTTTCTTGTCTATTAATATAGTTTTCTCTTATCTAAACATCTTACATTCTTGTAGTTGGAAACATCATAAGATTTTTGAAAGAAATATAATAGTAGATAAAAATCATAATATTATCAGCCATGGAATGAAAGTTGGTTTTCCCAAAATATTCTAGTTAACAAAACAAATTTACCCATGAAATCGTTATTACTAGCAATTTACAGATATTTGTGGTTGTACCAATAACTGTTTAATAGTAAAATGTTAGCATAAAGTACTGTGCGTTGCTTGATGTCTCAATTGTCCATTCGGCCAATTCATGAAACAGCAAATTATTGTTTCCAATGTAATTGTAAAGAGACCTAAATTAATGCATAAAGTAGAATGATAATTATAAAGGAATGGTAAATACCAATGGATGAAAATGGATATTAAAATATTGTACCCAGCGAGTAACAAAACCATACGAGTGCTGGGCGATACAAAAAAGCAAATACAAATGGGCAGGAGACAATTAACATACCGAGAGGCTGAACCGTCAAGAGATGATCAAGTTAGAGATATGAGCAATCTTATGCCACTCTAAGCCGCTTCTTTTGGCGTAGCTTTCTTTTAAAAGAGGACTATAGATAGCATTCAGGTATTGTAATTTGGTGAGGCACCTCATTGTTTCCGCTGTGGGCAGAGTCGTCAGTTTCTTGCAAGCCCAAATCTTCAAAACTTCAAGAGACGAGAGGCTTCCCAGCCAGTTTGGGAGAGCCTTCAACCCATAAAATTCCTCTAACCACAACTCTGTCAATGAAGAGAGGTGCTGAAGTGGCTCAGGCAAAGACTCAAGCTTTGGCCACCCAATCAAATGTAGTCCTTGCGACGAGGACAAAGAGGAGGAGGAGGAGGGCCATGGAAAATAATCAAGCCCCTCAGAGAATGCACCTAAGGTCAAGCTTGTAAGTCTGGTTAGAAAGTGCAAGTCTGGAAGAGACACTAGAGCACCGCACTTACTAATGGTCAAATCCTCGAGAGATGTGCAGGATTGTAGGGTGTTTTTAGCCAAACACAACTCCTTGTCACAAGATCGGATGACCAAACTTCGAAGTGAGGTCCCGTTTCTCAACAAGCCTCCCAATGGCAGGCCACTCTTGTTTCCGTCAATTTCCAATTGAGTAATTGATGAATAATGGCTTGGGATTCTTCTCAGCATGTAACATTCTTTTATTTTCAACTTCAAAAGGCAAGGAAATAACTTAAAAAAAGGGGACGGGAGCACTGCCTCTGACCATTCCTTTGGATAAAAAATATGACTTAAGAGTGAGTTCTCTTAGTGATGGAAATATCACAACAGCTGCTGCTTCCCCAGTGCCACTACTAGTTCATTATTCGTCCCATAGAATTCAGGCGCAATATGTCTCAGATTACGCATTCCCCTGATCTCGATAAACTTGAGATTCGGAAGGTGACCGAGGGTTGGGAGTTTCTCACATCTTGTGCAGCCGTCCAATTTGATCCTCACCAAGCTGTTAAGTACTAGTAGGGACCGACTTCCCATCACCATCCACGATGAAAATTTATTCCCGTCAAAGTTTTTGATACATAAGCTTCTCAAATTCGAGTTAGGTTCGAGACCCTCCAAGACATGATTATCGTACTTGTGATGGAACTTCCAGTGAAACTCCAAAGCGTCGATGCTTGACTTTTTTCGTATATTTGCACTTCTGGCTTCTTCTAGGCTTTTCACGTCCTCACGCCCATAAATTCGTAATTCACCTTTAAGATTATTCAAGCCCCCCAACTCCTCTATGTGGCATTCCTGTTCTCTATTAACTATGAATAATGGCAAAATCTGAAGACAAGTCAACTGCATTCATTATGACAAAGCAAATTGCTAGTATAAAATTGTCTCAAACTAATCAAATTCCAGAACTTTTTGGGAAGCACATCCAAATAAGAAACTCTCAAGGTCTGCAAATTGTACAACTTACCTACACTCTCAGGCAGAGCATGGATCAAAGTCTGCTTAATGTCAAGATATCTTAAATGTTTCAACTTTCCGACTGAACTTGGCAACACTTCGATTTCATAATTATCCAAAATTAGAACCCGTAAGCATCTAAATATTGTCAACATTTTACCAATGACACCATTCAACATATACAATGTTTGTAACCTCTGAAAACTCCCCTTTGAACATTCTTCTATACTACCAGAGGCAGGAATCCGTGATAACTTAATAACATCAGAAACACCATTCACCTTGCCACCCTCCACAACTGAGTAATAATACTTTGCAGTGTTCTGTGCAAGATTGTGCATGAGATCATGCATTTTGCAGCCTAAAATGTTCCCACATTCGTCCTTCTCTACATCAGAGACTAAGCTACAGATTGAGTTTTTTCAGCCAAAGTTGCACATATTTCAACGTCAGTTGCTTGCTGTCAGCATCAGAGACTATAGCCTGAATCATTTCCACCCTTTCAGCAAGCCTTTCGAGGTATCTCTTAAAACCCCAAGCAAGGCTCACCTCTTCGGCCACAAGTGAAAGTACCTTGCTTATGATCCCTTCCGCAACAGCACTCATGAGAATTTCGGCCATGTCTGTTCCCTTTCTGTGCAGAAGAAAAGATTATTTTTATTCAATATCTATTAGATAGAGAGATGGAAAAATAAAAAAGTAAATGGTTAGTCCAAAGATCATTTAGCTCTTAAACTAAATGTCGAACAAATTAAACATAAGATAGGAGTTGAAATTAGATAATAAGCACAAGGGCACAATATAATCTACTAACATCTCCTCGTTAAACTCGAAAATTTGTAGGGAGGACATAAAATTCATCGTGTTCAGCAAAATTCTTCATTTTAATTTTGAAGTTGATGCAATTCTGAAATAAAATAGCAGCGCGTGCATATCTAGGGAATAGTCGCTTGAAAGCGAATTCTTCCTAGATACACCTATTCAATTGAATTCTGGAACATAATCTACTAAATCAGTAATTATAATGGTCTAACAACGGTTCAATTCTGTAATCATAATCATATAAGCGTAATGTAAACACAAGAAACATAAATCCCATAAACAACATAAGGTTTAACTAAAAATGGAAATTTTGAACTGAAGAGCCAAATGGTAGTCTACATCCAAAGCAACTGGAACTTAATAGAATTGTGAAAAAATAACTAAAATATAGTCTTCATTTCAATTTCAATTTTAATATCAAACTATAACAGTTATCAAGCAATGTATATTTCATCAAAAAAAAAGGCCAATTGAAGATCTGATTCCACTAATTAAGTATTTAATCCGTACTAATATGAACACAAAACAAAGATTAAAAAAACTCCATAAGCAAAAAAATATATCTTTACCTAAACAGGAGAATGAATGAAGAAGAATTGGGGATTTGATGTTGACCGTGAAGATGAGAAGCGAGCTGCTCGCAAGTACAAGTTGAAGGAGTAGTTATGGACCTATGGTTGCTGTTTCAATGTTTCCCTCAATGTTGCCATTGTTGCAAAATAAACCCTCATGTTCTAATTTAAACCTCGTGCACAAAATTGAACCTTGATTTTTCTTAAATTTATACTTTTCCCAGAAAAATATATAAGTTCAAGATTATAGGTCAGGAACTGTATTTGTAACAAAATTTTATTTTAAATTTTGTTTGACTTGTTTTAAAATTGATCGATTTTTCATATTGTGGATGGCGAAAAATTTAGCCGTGCTCACAGGAGTGATATTCTTCTTAGATATGAATGCACTGTTAGTAATAAGAGAGATACGACAATGTCATTTGGTTTGTAGGTAAGTTTTTCCAGTGATTTTTAAGCCTACTAGCAGTATGTTCTCCTTTGTATGTGTGTGGGCTTTTATTGCTGTTAAGAATGGAGTTTAATACAAGAAGACAAGTTACCAGCTTTTCTCTCTGTCTTACCTTCTCTATCTAGATTATCGAGTTCTAGGATTCAATCCCTATTTTAAAACTATCCATTTTTATTTATATATGTATAGAATTAGGGTTACAATGCTCTATTAGAACAAATGACCAAAAGACAGTTGGGGGTAAAGTGTGGGCCCGCATTATTAATTGTCAAATGATTTCCATTAAAGATTGGTCACTTTTATATTATATATATGTCAGGGTTTGGTGGTTGCTTTTTGCAAGAGCGGGTAAAATACGGCGTGAATGGGTGACTTCCATCACAAGTTGGTAGCCTCACACGTATGCTTCATAATGAGTAAAATTCAGTCACATCTATCTGTACATTCTTTATTCTCCTATGCGTGTTGGTCACGCTATGTGATTGACACTGAGATATGTCGAGTTCCTAACCTTCTCGACATGGCGATAACTTCAGCGCCTAAGGGGCTCTCCGTTGACCCCTTGACCGTTGCATTGCCGAATCGTATCGGGCATGTGGGCTTTAAAGTGATGGACCAGCCCAACATACTTTGAAAATAATTTTATATCCCCTCACTTATAATAAACTTTTATGGTACTAGACTAAATGTATCTATGATGATTTTTATCTCTATATTAATATTTTATCCTAATAAAGGCTGTATCTACAGGGTTTAACTCGTAACCAAATGTAGTTGGCTTAGACCAGAGGCGGAGGAGGCACGGGATGGCCCCACCTGGACTATTTGAAAATGTTTAGAGAATGTGTGGGTTTTTGTGTGAGAAGGAAAAGTTTAGGGGTCATTGTGCAATTTTGGGAGAGGGCGCTGTGTGCGATTAAGCATATAAGTTTAGGGGCAGGCGTCGTAATACAAGTTAAGTAGGGCAAGTTTGGCAGTTTGGTTAGGTATTGTGTGCGGGGGTTTCAGCGTAATTTTTGGGAGTTTGGTGAGTTTTTGTGAGCGGGAGGTTTTGCGCTAGTAGGTGTATAAGTATAGGGTGCATGTGCGTGATATATACTAGGTTTTATGTTATAAGTTAAATAACATAAAGGAAATCAGTCTTCACTATTGTTTTTTTTTTTTTTTTTTTTTTTTTTTTTTTAACACAATCTTCATTTTATTTTGGCAGTAGCTCCTCTTTCCATCTTTATTCTTCATTTATTCCGGTATTTTAGGTTATATTTCTTTTTTATAATCTTATACATTTTGTTTTAAAATTTTGAATGTTAAGAATTTGGTGTTTTAATGTTGATTTGCTTCTTAAATTGTTAATATAATTGTTTGTTGGTTAGTATTTATTAATGTTGATTTGCTTCTTAGATTGTTAAATATTGATATTAAATTTGATTATTGAGGTTGATTTGCTTATTAAATTGTTAAATATTGATGTTAAATTTGATTATTGAGGTTAATTTGCTTATTAAATTATTATTTGATAAATTAATATTTAGATTAATATATGTGTTTGTTGGTTATAGTATGTTGAATATTGAGTTGATAAAAATATTTCAAAATATATAACTAATTTTAGTATATCATTTTTAACTTTTCCAAAATATCGAAATAGAATGGAAAAGTATTTTAGTAAAAATTTAGCCTAAAAACATAATTATTGAGTTTGATTTGGCTTAAAAAAAAATTAATCCCACTTGAAATTTATTCCTGACTCCGCCACTGGCTTAGACATGAGACAATGTCAAGCTTTCAGTTTAAAGAGGTTGCTAATCTCAACCGTATTTTCCTTCGATCACACGAAACATATCCATATCACAGATATGTTTCGTTTCCTACCTCCATAGCTATAGCATTCTATTTTGGATTGGATGAATAATATTTGTACTATATATAGTCTAGAAAGTAAAAATATAATGATACAACTTTCAACGACCACACGATTCCCTCTGAAAGAAAAAGATTCTTATTAAGAAAGAAAAGTGACGTACGGGTCTTCTTGAATTAGAACAAATATCGATCATGCAATAATCAAAATCATTTCCGAAGCAGATATATTATACCAAATATTGTCTTCTCCTAGCGCAAAATTGTTTCAATAGTTTTTAAGACGAGAAATGTGTTCAGCGATTAAGTCTTAGGTCGCGTTTAATAAAAAAAACTGAAACTTAAAAAATTGTTTGTTTAGTTTTGAAAACTGTATCTAAAAAAATGTTGTTTGTTTGAATATAACACATCTAAATTTTTTTAGTATGATAATTTTTCCCTTATTAATTTATTTGGATTGCATGATTCTTAATGAAAAAAAAAAAGAAAAAAGAAAAGAAATCATATAATTTAAACTTTTCAACTAAGCTAAGCCATTTGGGTATGGTGGCAGTAGTGGCCCGTGGGAATGGCGGTGGCTGTGCTGAGAGCCCTAAGGAGTACGAAGAGATACGAGATGATGGATTACGAAGTGGGAACTATAACCTAATGAGTTAAAAGTAAAGTTAAGGGGCTGCTAGATAATATGGTAATTTATTTAAATGTAAGATGATAAAATAGGTATTTTACACTCTTTAAAATTAAGTTTTCAATAGGAAATTTACCACTTAAAATTTTAGATAAAAATTTTTAGTTTTAAGTGCAGAAACTTAAGTTGGCACTTAATTTTTTTTTGTTAACAAATAACTTTAAAACCACTTAAATCTAAAAACTTTGTTATCAAACAACACCTTACTTTCTTAACACCAAGTCTCAAGTCTGAACTTTTAATTTAATTAGTAAAAGTACACGTGCTGCACCTAATTGTGATGACTCATGGAAATATAATTTAAAATAATAATTACATATAAATAAATAAATAAGTTATAACTGCAATTGTAAATGAAAATTAAATTATTTTTCTAAAACAATTTTACTTTTAATGGAACCAATTTACATGAATATCATGTTTATAGAAAACAATATAATAAGATTATTATAAATATGAATTTTCCGAGGGAGTTAATACATCTACTTCTTTTTCTTCTCTTTTTTGCCTTACAATTTATAAAGTTAGCACTTAAATTTAGTTAAGAGTTTATCAAAATAAATTATGCATTTTTTTTTAATAAAAAATTTCAAATCCATTCCCTCATTCGCCATTTTACAATTAGTATAGATAGATAATTCTGTATATGAAAATTATGCAAGTTAACCCATGCCGATGGCACTATGGCAAAACTCGTTCAGCTATTAAGTGTCCAAACTTAAATCTTAATGGACAATGTAAACCAATAATGACAAATCTTATTTTATTTAAAAAAAAATAGTTCGTATAAAAAAAAATAGTCATTTAGTTGGATGATGAGCTTATGATTAAAAATCATATTGATCACAACAAATAGGCGGTTGACCTGCAAATATGAAAGATCATCAACAATTAACTTGGTTCCAGATCAGCCACGAACTTAATCAAACAATAAGACATAAAAAAAATTAATGTTTATACATTCTTTGCTTTGCTGCTGTATCAAACCTAGATAGGCATAACCCTTTTATTCTAAATACGTTATTAGCTTGTTAGTAAGGACGTTCCGCAAATAAAAATGAACTTGATGGTGAAACTTACACATTTTTGAAACAATAGTTTAGTGAAGTAGCCTGTTGTTTTGAATTTTATGCAGCACAGGTTGTTTGACACAAACTGCTGCCCACCACCGCTGCAACCGTCCTCTCAAGCTATAGTGACCATTACCATAAGTCCAGCAGCGGTCACATAAATTATGACAATGGGCATATGTTGTTGGTGAATCTTAGTAAGTATTTATGAGAATAAAGAATGAAAGTTTGGTAACAATTTAATTGAAAATTAAGAAGAAAAAATGTGTCCTTTTAATAAACAATCATTGAAAGTACTTATAGCTACACAAAAATTATAAAGAAAGCATTGCATATATTATAAAAAAGTAACGCGTCCTTTTCTTTGAGTGAATAGGCTTGCCTAGTTGGTAAGACATCCACCTAATTTCAGAAGAAATCTTGAATTGGACTCTCTTCAGGTTGAAAGAATTTCGTTATTATTATAGTAAAGAAAATAAATCCTAGAAAGTAGCCGGGCCAACTCAGTTCCTGAACCACTACAAAAGTACAAATTATGAATCACTTTGATCTATCCATCACTTGAAAAAAAATGTTATAAGCATTTAACCCAAAAAAACACACTACAAAAATGACGACTTTTAGTGGCGCATCAACGCACCAGCAAAAGTACTAAAAACGCGTCGGCAAAAGTCGATCAACCTTTGGCGACGGGTTTTTACGCCGGCAAAGAACGCCAGCAAAAGTGCGTCAGTAAAAGTAACTTACTTTTTTTTTCCCAGCGCAAAAGTAAACGCGGCGATAAAAGTCTTCTTTAGTGGCGCAAAAGTAAACTCGTCGATAAAAGTCCCGGTAGGCATAACAAGAGTTCCAACTATTCCCTCCATCTCAAATTTATAATCTCAATAATTTTATACTTCTCACGAAAACATTAATTTGAACTAAATATATAATCTAAAATACAACTTACTTTTTAAAAAAATAAAAAGAAATGGTAGATTGATTATGTCAAAAAAAAGTGTATATATATATATATATATTGATCAATAGTTAATTTTGATCAAATTACAAAATAGAAACTAATTAATAAACAAGTAAGAATGAAAAGCAATATTTTATAGTAGTAGTATTATTATGAGTATGAGTAGTACAGTGAATTGAATTCAATTTTTTGTACTCTTTCTTGTATCCTTCTTACTCTCAATCATCATCCCTCTTAACAAACATTCTATTGGCCCAACTAATAGCTCAAATCAATCTGAAAACCCATAAATAATTGTCTACTCAAATAAAACAAAGAGTTCTTAATGTGTGGTTTGTGCGTGCGCGTTGTTCATTTTAAATTATATTCTTACTGTCAGGGATAAAAGACAATCACAAATTAATGCTGGTTAATTACTGGACCAATTTTACTTTTAACTTAGTGAAACACTGATAAACTTTTGATTTAATAAAATTTTAGAGGGGCACCTCTTGGAATTTATCCCCTTCAAAAAATAGCCTGACTCTTTTTTATTATTATTAACTAGAAATAGGCCGAAAACCAAAACAAAAGACAAAGGCAAAACAAAAAAAAAAAACATGCAGAGGAAAACAAAAAAAAATAGACTAAGGCGGCTTAAAGCTGCAATACAAAGCCGAGGATGTCGCCCAATCTAGAGCAAGCAAATCCTTACAAGCAAGGGCTATGTTTTTCTATCTAGGAAGGAATAAAAACAAAAGAATATCTATATTTTTTATGTTATGTAACACTCAAAATTACTGATACTTGGTAAACTAAGAGAAACTAGGCATATATGATTCAGTTTATTGGTCTATTGATTATTAAAATTTTCCGCAAGATGATAACCATGGATTCACAAAAATGGATGAATTCACACATGTCCACGCGAGCATGTAAAAGCCCGATCAGCATATCAGTAAATGCATATACCCCTATGGCTATGGAGTTTATATACACACATATGATTTTAACCCCAAAGCACCCACCCTCTCTATATATATCTCATATATAAAACACCATCTATTTATCAAGGAAACTAAATCAAAGTCTAAAATAAAAATAGAAAAAATGAACTGAGTTTTGGGGCTCTATAAATTTGGGGCTTTATAAGATTGGGGATTTTACCTTTTTGTTACCTGAGATGGAGATGTGCCCGTGGCTGAGGCTGTGAAGATTAGATGAAGCCGAGGACAATTGCGGGTGGTTCAACGGCGGCGGAGACGAGATGAGAGAGGGCGACCGCTTTGTGTGAGATGAGAGAGAGAGAGAGCGCGATGTGTGAGATAAGAGAGAGGGAGAGAGAGAGCGAGAGCGCGCCTGTGTACGCTGTGAGAGAGAGGGAGCTATGGGTTAAGTATTTACTTAATTAAAATAAATATTTCGGCCAAAAAACAAGGGCGGGGAAGTGAGAGCCAAATTTTTTTACTCTATAATGGCGCTTTAACACAAACGCGCCAGCAAAAGTTTATGTGAACACTCTATAATGGCGCATTAATACAAACATGCCGGTAAAAGTTGATGTAATTTTTTACGACGCATCTAACTGTGCCAATAAAAGTACTCAGAACGGGTTAGAACATGTCAGTATAAAAGATCATGTTTCTTGTAGTGACACCATAAAACAAAAACAAAAACAAAGAAAAGGAACCCAAAAAAAAAGTTTCATTACTAAGATTATTACTAAGATTGTATTAGAATATAGGTATAGATATGGTATAGTTGACTACCACTATGATTCCTAGAATCATGGGATATTTTTTCCTTCCATGTATAGCTTATTCCATCCCTATTTAAGGGACCTTTGTATTCATTCATAGATATAACAATATAATTCATTCTCTCTTTCCCTCTCCATTTGTCAACATGGTATCAGAGCGATACACGATCCACAAACCCTAGCCGTGCTCACCATTCTCACCACGCAGCCACCATCATCATCAACCTCCCACACAATAAAAAAAAAAAAAAACCTTTCAGGTCTTCGTACACCCAATATCGACACCTCACTAAACCAAAACTTACACCATATTGTTTGTCTTCAAAATTAGATTCCAAATTCGTTCGAATCATTTCATTAGGCCCCAAAATGCGCCCTCACGCGCCACCTGAATAAACCATCCTCTCACCGCGATTCAGCCACGCGCCTCTATTCATCAGATCTTACTCAGAAAAATAAGTCAAAAGAAATCGACGTCCAAAGATATCACCAAAGCATCACGCAGCTCGACTGGCAAGAGCATCAAGTTAACTCAGATTTGTCCAGTGTTCAAAACCCAGCCGTAGAAACCTTTTTTTCCTATTACAACATACACTTGCAATGTCAGTCCTAGCGCCCAGTCACCGCCACATCGCTGCCACATCGCTGTCACATCACTAACACATCAGCTGCCACGTCAGCCATAAAGTCACTCAGTCGCCACATCATCATTGACCGTTGATTTTGACCGTTGACCGACAGAACCTAAACCAGACTAGTTTTTTTCATTTTTTAAACGGCCCAGTTCGCCTATTTCTTGACCGGTTCTTAACTGGACCAGACCAGTTCCTGGCTTTTTTTGACGTCCCAAACATAACCACGGTCTTAGAATTTTCAGATTTAATCTCGTTTATTGCGTACTACACTCTCACATGGCTTTCAACCCCACGATCATGACTGAATCATCAACCAGATACCCTTCTAATTGGCGAAATTCAGATAAACAATCATGTTCTGGTAATCGACTGAATGACTCTCAGTATTCCAATTTTAAATACCCGCCATGCTCCTTCTGTGGACTCACAGGACACTCGAAAAAGGGTTGCTTTAAAATCATTGGATATCCGGATTGGTGAAAGGATTCTCGCAATCGCAGAACATGTCAGACCACAGCAGGTGGTAACACACAGGCCTCAGGCTTACTCACCACTATAGGTACATCAGGTACGATTTTACATTCTGTCTCTATTTTGAATAATACATGGGTAATTGATTCTTGTGCAACTGATCATATGAAGTCTAATTCAAAAATAGTTACTCCTTTAACCCCATCATCTCAGCCCTTTGTGTCCACAGCCAATGGTGCCCTAGTCCCTGTAGTGGAAAAATGATCAATCAATATATCCAACACACTAAACCTAACCTCCGTTTTAGTAGTACCATCCTTAGATTATAATATATTATCTATTTCTCAAATAACTAATGCCCTACACTGTGTTATCATTTTTTGGCCTCCTCATTGTGTTTTTAAGGATATTCAGACGAAGAAGACGATTGGTTATCGTGTTAGGCACGAAAAATTATACTATCTGGACCTGGAGTTCAAAAGCACAGATCGCTTACATGAAGCCTTGAACACCAGTACGTCGAAAAGAAAAATACAGATGAACTTTGGTTGTGGCACCGTCGGTTAAGATATGCATCGTTTGGCTACTTAAAGAAACTGTTTCCCTGTTTAGTTCATAAAGTTAATTCTTCTGGTTTTCACTGTGAGATTTGTGCACTGGCTAAAAGTCATCGTACTTCCTATAAACCTTCATTGACTAAAAGTTCCGTTCCGTTTATGATTATTCATTTTGATGTATAGGGACCGTCTCACATTTCTTCCTTAGGTGGTATACGATGGTTTGTCACGTTTATTGATGCTTACACTCAAATGACATGGGTTTATCCCAGAAATCCAAAGGAGAAATTAGTGGTTTATTTCAGAGATTTCATAAACAGATCAGTACACAATATCATGCTACTATTCAAGTTCTCCGAAATGATAATGGTGGGGAATATATGAGTACTGAGTTACAAGCATACTTCAAACTTCATGGGATTATTCATCAGACTGCATGTCCTTATACTCCTCAACAGAATGGGGTTACCGAAAGAAAAAATCGTCATTTGTTAGAAATAGTTCGTGCATCACTGATCGGCGCAAACGCACCAACCTCGTATTGGGGTGAAGCACTCTCATCAACTGTTTATTTAGTAAACCGCATCCCCTCAGCCGTGCTTGACTTTCAGACACCCTTTGAAAACTTAGCTAAGTCTGTCACAGCTCCTATCTTGTCAAATCTTCCTCCCCGGATATTTCGATGTGTTACATTTGTCCACTTACCAAAGGAGCAACGGAACAAGCTTGAACCGCGACCTCTCAAATGCGTCTTTGTAGGGTATGCATCTTCTCAGAAAGGGTATAGATGTTATCATCCTCCCACACAGAAAATGTATGTCACTATAGATATGACATTTCATAAAGAAACTATGTACTTTCACCGAACTGAACTTCAGGGGGAGAATTATAAAGAAGTTCAGTTATTTAAAAATATCAATAAGGAAGAGATAAGCTCAATAGAATTGGTTCCAACGTTGACTTCGAATTCATCACCAGCAACAGAAACAACCGAAATCATGTCATCCCCTGATATGGCAACAGCAGAAATCTTGCCAAATGAAGTTTTGCCGTCTCCGTCACCACCTGACTCGAATAACCAATCGTCCACTTCAAATATCCCTGAAACTGAGGTCTCCCAGGTATCATCTTCTTCTATTCCTATAAAGAAGCTTCCTAACTGAGTAACTAGAGGTGTACCTAAACCCACATATGACCCAAATTTTACCAGTAAAGCCAAATATCTTATGAGTAATTATGTGTCTTATAATCGGTTAACTGCATCTAACAAATCTTTTGTGAATCAATTATCTTCTGTATCTATTCCTAACAGTGTGCAGGAAGCCTTATGTGATTTTAAGTGGAAATCAGTAATGGATGAGGAGATGAAGTCCTTGTTGAAAAATGACACATGAGAATTGGCCGAATTACCAGCAGAAAAGAAGAAGGTGGGTTGCAAGTGGGTGTACACTGTGAAATTTAAAGCGGATGGAACCATCAAAAGATTCAAAGCGAGACTGGTTGCGAAAGGCTACACACAAACGCATGGGATTGATTATCTAGAAACATTTGCACCTGTAGCAAAGATCAATACGGTACGATTGTTACTCTCATTAACTGCAAACTTAGACTGGCCTCTACAACAGTTCGATGTGAAAAATGCCTTCCTACATAGAGATTTAGAGGAGGAGGTATATATGGAGTTCTCACCTGGATATAAGATCCCGGTTAAGCATACAAATAAAGTCTGCAAGTTGAAAAAATCTTTGTATGGGCTAAAACAATCCCCTAGAGCCTGTTTTGGGAGATTCGCGAGATCGATGTGATAATTTGGGTACAGCCAGAGTAATTCTGATCATGCTTTATTTTTGAAGAAAAGTCATAAAAAAATTACGGCTCTTATCGTCTATGTAGATGACATGGTGCTCACAGGAAACGACCCTAAAAAACAACAGGTATTGAAGAAGCTCTTATCTCAGGAGTTTGAGATGAAAGACCTTGGGAGCTTGAAGTATTTTCTGGAGATCGAGGTGTCTAGATCATCAAAAGGCATCTTCCTATCTCAGAGAAAGTATGCCCTAGACTTACTGAATAAAACCGGAATGTCTACTTGTCAACCGTCAGAGACTCCAATGGAGGAAGTATTGAAGTTAGAGGTCAAAACAGATCAAGTGCCCGTCGATAAAAGGCGCTATCAGAGATTGGTAGGAAGATTGATGTATCTAGCACATACAAGGCTTGATATATCATATGCATTGAGTATTGTTAGTAAATTCTTGCATAATCTAGTAGAGAAGCATATGCAGGCAGTTATGAGGATTATCAGTTATCTCAAAGCAGCTCCTGGAAAGGGAATCATATTCCAGAAAAATGAGGATATCCTGAAGGTTGAAAGATACACTGATGCTGATTGGGCAGGTAATATATGTGACAGAAGGTCTATATCAGGATACTTAACATTTGTAGGAGGAAACTTGGTCACTTTGAGAAGTAAGAAGCAAAATGTAGTATCCCGATCAAGCGCAGAAGCAGAATATCAAGGAATGGCAGTTGGTATTCAAGAGTTATTGTGGTTGAAACTGCTACTAACAGATCTCGGTTTTCCTCCGACAGAACCCATGGTGTTATATTGTGACAACAAGGCAGCATGTGAT
This sequence comes from Lonicera japonica, assembly GCA_021464415.1. NCBI lineage: Eukaryota > Viridiplantae > Streptophyta > Magnoliopsida > Dipsacales > Caprifoliaceae > Lonicera > Lonicera japonica. Next base: position 3,538,717 of record CM038468.1, on the reverse strand, counting down.
ATCGCACATAATCCAGTTCAACATGATAGAACAAAGCATGTTGAAGTGGATAGGTTCTTCATCAAAGAGAAGTTAGAAGAGAAAGTTATTTCTGTTCCTCATGTACGCTCTGAAGATCAGTTAGCGGACATACTCACCAAGGCCGTGACAAGGAAGGTATTCGCCAAGCTGATTAGCAAGTTGGGCATGTTCGATATATGTGTGCCAACTTGAGGGGGAGTATTAGAATATAGGTATAGATATGGTATAATTGACTACCACTATGATTTCTAGAATCATGGGATATTTTTTCCTTCCATGTATAGCTTATTCCATCCCTATTTAAGGGACCTTTATATTCATTCATAGTTATAACAATATAATTCATGCTATCTTTCTCTCTCCATTTGTCAACATATTGTACACAGCGAATTAAAAATACAAACTTGGGATTCATCGAGCCAAGATGTAGCTAAAAATAAAACATAAAATTATAAAAAGAAGAAAGAACGAAAGAAAGAAAGAAAAAAAGAAAGAAAATTGCGATTTACTTGGATGTGGAGCTATAGAAGCTTCAACCTTCAGAATTGCTAGTTCTTTCATTTTTAAAAGGGGGTTTTGAACAAATGCACCTACCAAAATGATAAAATAGTTTTTAGGTTATTTAAACAATAGACATACTTTTCTACCTCCAATTATATACTAAGCTTAGTTCAAAATATAATAAAATTATATACTAAGCATTCCTCACAAAAAATAGAGTGAAATTATCAAGTACTCAAGCACAACCTAAAAAAGATCATTCAAGTCAACAATGAAGTAAAAATATAATTAAAAGGAGGCTAAATGACCAATAAGCACAACGTACTTTACCACGTTTTTCACTTATGCCAATGAACTCCATTTTCCATCAAAAGTACCAATTAACTTTTTCATTTTTTCATTTCGGTCCAAAATGTAACTTCCGTTAAATTCCTCTAACGGAACTGTGATGTGGTATCTGACGTGGCATTTTACTTTGATGTGGCTGCTAAGTTAGAATTTTAATCTGATGTGGCATCTCTCTCTCTCTCTATCTCTTTCTCCTCGTCGCCCTCCCTATTCATCCAAGTCGAAACACTAACTGCCCAACCCATAACTTCATCACCCCACGTAATGATGTCTGGACGGCTGACTGTAGATTTCAAAATCCCAGCTACCAAAAGAATCACCAGAAAAAGATGAGCTTTTATCAAAAAAAAAATTGGAAGAGGAGAAGCAAAGAGAAGAGGAGAGAAAAAAAATGAAAGATGAATTAGAGGTGAAAAGGTGACTAGAGAAAATGGTGGTATGGCCGGAATTAATAGAGGTGGCCGGAGAAAATGGTCCTGATGGCTGGAATTAATAGAGGTGGTCAGAAAAAATGGTCGTGATGACCGGAATTAATGGAGGTGAAAAGGTGGAGATATGGTGAAGATGATGAAAATGTGGAGCTATGGTGATGATTAAACAAGAAAATATGAAAAAATGGAGGCGGCTGGAGAAAATGGTGGTGATGATCAGAATCAATAGAGGTGGCCGGAGAAAATGGAGATATTTGCCAACTCAACAACCACGTCATATTAAAATGCCACGTCAACTGTCACATCACACTTCTGTTAGAGAAATTTAACGGAAGTTATGTTTTGGATCTAAGTGAAAAAATGAAAAAAGTTCATTAGTACTTTTGATGGAAAATGGAGTTTGTTAGCATAAGTGAAAAACGTGGTAAAATACGTTGTGCTTATTGGTCATTTAGCCTAAAAAGGAGAAATAATATATAAATGGTGGTTGAAAAAGAAAATGGTAAAATCATCTTTTGCGAGTCCACTAGTTTGTCAAACACACCATGTGTGTCCTTCCTAAAGTTGAAATATTTAAACCCTCAGCAAATGATAATTAACAATAACTCAAAACACAAAAAAAACAAAACGAAAAGAAAATTTTAAAGGCAAAAAGAATCCACTTTTGAAGGCTATCAAGAATGAAGAGCAACAACTTTTTCAGGTAAAGGTGTTAAGAGGGTCTTATTACAAAGACCTTGCAAAATGTATATCGTGGATCTACTAAAGGGAAAAAATATATAATGATTTGGAATATGAGACAAAAGCTAGAGCATAAAGGATTCCCAAAAAAAAAAAAAATAGATCTCCCAACTATTAAAGCCTAAATTCTAAAAATACCCAAACTTGAAAAAAAACCAATCAATAACATTAAATACACATCTCTACATATACATAAGAGAGATAGAGAGAAAGTAGTACCGAAGAAGAACTCGCTTGCGGTTTGGTTTGGCCGGAGAATAGAAGGTTGATAAAATCTCACAAACATATTTACATATACATAAAAGAGATGATTGATTGCAGGCGGTGGTGGAGCTAAAATGGTTTTCAAAAGATTGAAGGCAGCGGTTAGTTGGTGAATCCATGAGAAACGGGGGGAAGCGGGGATTCCGATTTGGTAGGTGACATGCGGAGGCTGAGCATGAGAGAGGGGAGAGAGTAGGGATGTGAAGAAAAGTGGGAGTCTAGATCTAACACTTCGAGAAGAGATAAGCGAGAAAAATGAAAAGATGCAATTGATCTTAACTGTTGATGCTAAAATTGGTGAAAATTCAGCCACACGATTTTTTATAAGAGAGGGACGTTTTTTAGTTTCAAATACCATTGTCCCTTATTATTATATATATGTATATATATATATATATTTTCTTCCTCCTTTACTAATCGAAAGAAAATATGGCAGAAATTTTTGCAAGTGATATTGCACACAAAATCGATCCTAAAGAAATCCAATTGAACCACCCCTATGTAGATGAGTTAAAAGTTGTGGGAAGGGATAAGGATATGTCTAATATAGTAGAATATGTTACTTAACTCAAATGATGAAAAGGATTACAAATCATCAGCATTGTGTGGGAATGCCTGGTCAAGGGAAAACGATCATTGCTTAGTTTGTTTATAAGGATGAGAAGGTGGTGAGTCATTTTGATCAAAGAATATGGGTGTGTTTTTTCGATTATTTTAAGGTCGCAAGGCTTTTAAACCACATGGTAAAACTAAAATCTGTCACTGAAACCAATCCCCATATTTCAAATATTGAAGGGCTCATAGAGAATTTTCTTGTAGGAAAACTGAAAGGAATAAAATACTTGCTTCTATTATATGACATATGGAACATGATTTTAGAGAAATAAGATTACATGGTAAATGCTCTGCTAGGAATAGAAGGTTTCGAGGGAAGCAAAATAATGATATCCTCTCGTAGCGATGTTGCTTCAATCATGCAAACATATATCTGACACTTATCAGTTGGTAGGATTACTAGAAGATGAAAGTTGGTACCTGTTTAAGATTAAAATCATTTATCAATGGCTGTGTAGTAAAGTTTAAAAATTTTGTGATTATAGGTAGAGAGCTAGTTAAAAGGTGTGGGGGTGTTCCATTAGCAATAATTACTTTAGGAGGTTTATTATACTCCAAAAATTCGGAAAATGAGTAGTTGTCAATCCAAAATAGTAATATGTGGGACTCTTTGGAAAATACAAATGGAGTCCTGGCCACCTTGAAGTTGACTTATATTCATTTACATTCGTCATCTTTGAAGCATTATTTCTCATATTGTTTTAGTGCTTCTTAAAGATTCGGATATTAAAAAAGATGAACTAATATAACATTAGATGGCCCTAGGTTTCTTAAATCCCCCTAAAGGAAGTCAGTTGTTGATGGAGGATATAGGTAACTCTTATTTTAATACTTTGTGTGCAACATTTTGTTACATGATGTCTATCATGACGCATACGAGAACATTTTAGGTTACCAAATGCATGATCTTGTGCACAATCTTTGACAACACACTGCAATGGATTATTTCTCAATTGTGGAGGATGGTAAGGTGAATGATGTTTATGATGTCATACAGTTATTGCGGATCCTTGCCATCAGTAGTATACAAAAAAGATCAAAGCGAAGCTTTCAGATGTTACAAACATTGTATATGTACAATGGATTCACTGGAAACATGTTTAACAAATTTAAACGTTTACGGGTTCTAATTTTGCATTGTCTTGAAATTAAAAAGTTGCCAAGTTCATTAGGAAAGTTGAAACATTTATGATATCCTGACATTAAAAGGACTCGTATCCATGCGCTACCCGATAGCATAGTTAAAGTTGTACAACCTGCATACCTTGAGAGTTTCTTAATTTGTTGGACGTGCTTCCAAAAAAATTTTGGAATTTAATTAGTTTGAGACATTTTTATCTCCACAATATGTTTCCTCGTAAATGTCTAGGGTTCGGCAATTGACCTTTCTTCAGACATTGTCATTCTTCATAATGAATAGAGACCGGGGATGCCACATAGAGGAGTTGGGAAGCTTGGATAATCTTAAAGGTGAATTAAAAAATTTTGGGCTTGAGGACGTGAGAAGGCTAGAAGAATCCAGAAGTGCAAATTTGTGCAAAAAGTCGAACATCAATGCTTTGGAGTTTCACTAGGGTTCCTAGCAAGACAACGGTGGAAAGTTGTGGATGTTTTAAATATTGATAAGTACACGAATCGGTATATAGTATAATTTAGGCAAATGCGAGGTTGAACCTTAGGGACCTGACGGATGGAACGTACGTATCTCTCTCACTAATTTTAATTAATTCCTAATCTAGTTTAAAAATATGGAAGGATGGTTCATCAACTAAAAATATTAATAAAATAATTAATTAACAAAATACTAATTAAATAATCAATTAATAAAATATTAGGGTGACGGAATCATATATTTAATATTCATGCCCAATAAACCTACTATTTGTACCGCACTAATTTGATATCTCGACTTTATTAGATGCGAAAAATAAAATCAATTAAACCCAATTAATTTATAAAATTCAATTATTAATTCTTTCACAGTCAAACGTATGTGTAAGATCAAAACACTCACTATACCCGTCAAAACACAATTTATATTCGCTCTCAACAAATCATAAACTGAATCCAATAAATTATAATGAGAATCCAATCTTATTTTTTTATCAGTTAAAATAAGCATCCAATAGAAAGAATTATTTTTAACATTAAAGTATTAAATTAGTAGAGTCAATTGGCATGACTACTTGTAATATAATTAATCAAATATATTCATCCTCAACCTTAAATAATAATCTAACATAATATGCTTTTGATTGAAACGCAATACATAATTAATACATAAATAAATAAATAAATTAAATACTTACTTAATAAACATAAATAAATTGAAGAAAAACAAATTCTAAATTAATTATATAAAGCAATTAACTCCAAAACAAATAAAAGTGTTACTCTGTAATGTTTGATAAAAGAAATTATAAAATAAAAGCTGTTTTGCTGCTATCCAAAAAACGAAAAAAAATTAAATTGAACTTTGCTCAATTGAGTTTGCTGTGCACGATTATCGGGAAAAAAAAAACACTAACAAGTTGCTGCGGCTGTGTCTTGAAAACTGAAAACCATGCCAGAAAGAAGAAAAAGGAACAAGAAAAATACACTTGCGGCTCTGTTGATTAATTGCTTGGCTGCTCTAAGGCTTTTAATACGTAATAGGCTTGGGCTTAGGCTTGGGCTTGATGCTGGGTTGCTAGACTCGATGAATAGGCTGCAGCTTTACTTTGGTTGGATGGGCTGGCTTGGCCTGCAGGCTTGCTTCCACAGTGGCTTTGTTGAACTTGTTAAGAATCAGTAAATGTGCACACAGCAAGTTTTAAACACTAATCTAGCTTGTAGATATCCACGGCTCTGGCCAGCTAAGCTACGCAACTCCTTGATAATTAATTTCACTCCTTTTTCTTTTAAGCTTAGATCGTTGCTTCTCTATTAAATTCACCAAAAAAAATTTCACCATAATTTTTCTATCTTAACTCTAAATTATTCCATTCAAAAGTCAATATTCTCCATTAAATTCCAAGCACCTGAAAAACAATTATAATACAGCAAATGTAATAATATATGCTTTCCAAAGTATATATTAGTGGATTATAATGTACCAATTTCTTGACACATCATGGAAGAACTTGAACCTCACTCGAATATGATAAGCTTAGTTATGCAAAACTTTAAAGGTCGTAAATTTCCATCATGGGTGATAATGGAAAGTCGGCCTCTACTAGTACTTAACAGCTTGGTAAGCCTCACATTGAACTACTACAGATGCGAGAAAGTCCCAATCTTCGGTCCCCTCCTGAATCTCAAGTTTCTCAACATCAATGAGACGAATAATTTGAAACATATTAGGTTAAAATTCTAGCGGACGCACTATGCAAGAGGTAGCACTTGGGAAGAAGCAGCCGTTATGATATTTCCATCATTAAGAGAACTCTCTTTAAGGTGAGTTAAATATCTAACGTAGTTGTCTAGAGCATTGATACCGCCACCATTATCCAAGGTATTCCTTTGCCTTTTGAAGTTGATAATATAAGATTGCTACAGGCTGAGTAGAATTCCTAGCCACTTTCCATCAAACACTGTATTGAAAATTACTGGAAACAAGAGTGGCCTACTACTGGAAGGCTTGTTGAGAAACAAAACCTCACTATATATGAAGTTTGATCATCCGATCTTTCGACAAGGAGTTGTATTTGGCTAACAATGCCCTAGAATCCTGCACATCTCTTGAAGATTTAACCATTTGTCATTGCCTTGCTCTAGCGACTCTTCCAGACTTACATTTTCTAACCAAACTTACAAATTTGTGCTTAGGCGCATTCTTTGTGGAGCTTGATTACTATCCCTGGCCCTACAGTAGGGCAGCCTCCTTGCTGAAGAGTCTAAGTTTGATTGGGTGGCCGAAGCTCGGTTCTTTGCCTAAGTAACTTTAGCACCTCTCGTCATTGACATCTTTGACGTTAGGAATTTGATTGGTTGGAGGCTCTCCCGGACTGGTTGGGAAGGCTCTCCTCTCTCCAATCCCTTAAGATTTGCGGAGCAAGAAACTGATGACTATGCCACAAAGCAATGCAATGCCTCACCAAAAGAAAGCTGCACCAAAGGCAGCGGCTTGGAGTGGCATAAGATTGCTCATATCCCTCACTAGACTATTGTTTGATGGTTAAGCCTCCAAAGCGGTTTATGTTTTTAAAATTGGTATGTTAATCGTCTCCTTCCCATTCGTATTTCCACTTTTGTATCGCCCAAAACTTGGATGCTTTTGTTGTACGCCCGGTTTATCTTCAATTATATTGGACATTGGCTATATGTTTCTTCCATTCCTTTTTAATTATCATTCTACTCTATACATTAGTTAGATATCTTTACAATTACATTGGAAACATTAATTTGCATTTTCATGAATTGATTGAATGGAGGACAATTGAGACATCAAGGAACACAAATTACTTTGTACTAACATTTGACTGCTAGCATTCATTACTTCGATTACGAATACAAGTAACTCTAGTAATAATAATTTCAAGGGAAAATTTTCTTTTTTAACTAAAATATTTTGGGGGAACCAACTTTCATTCTCTGGCTGAAAATACTAGAATTATTAATTATCTATTAATATCTTTCTTTGAAAAATCTTATGATATTGCTTGTAAACTATAAGAATGTAAAATTTTGGCTAGCAGGAAACCAAATATTTGAAAAAGAAAAGAGTAGAGGGTAAATACCTTTTTGTGTTTAAAAAAGTCAAAGAAGGCAAAGTTGGAGAACACAGCAATTTCATCGCTCAAGCAGACATATTAGAAAGGCATAAGTGGAAGATTTATTTTCTTTCATTTTACGACGCGTAATATGTTTGTTAAATGCAACTTATTATACGTATTTATAGATCTGAAAAATTCATAGATATAGTATTAATAACATGGGGTAGTCAATTCATTTACATATTTATATATCTGAAAAACTCATCGATATATATTTATATTTTATTTAAGAAAAAGGAAGGTCTAAGTTTTTCATTTTAAATTCACACCGCAATTAAACTCACCCTTAGTGAGACTCAAACATGGAAACTCTGCTAGGTCTAAGTAGGCGCGTCCCCAATTAGGCTATCCCACTTGTTCCATCAACATATTGTTAGCGAATTCATTTACATATGGTACCGATTACATTTACATATTTATAAATCTGAAAAATAGAAAGAAATTGTGGACAACAATCAAGAATGTGAATAGCCAATTCAAAGATAAAATGTAACGTATTATATGTGTCACACGCCCTTTTACGAAATTTGTATTACATATCATAGGAAATAGTCACAATAAGAAAGTATATACTAATTATATCCAAGCTTCTAATATTGAATATTTAACCAAATTTAGATTCTCAATCATTAAGAAACCTATAACATATGTTCATACTTAGCTTTATACGCAACTTAATGAAAAACATCTTAAAGTGTTGGTTCGAACTCTAGGGTCGATTGGAAGCGCCCCATGGCTATTTCCGGCAGTAACAAAATTATTATATGACTAGTGAGAAGCTCAGATGAACAAGTGAAAATTAGTTAAAGTGCACGAAAGCTAACTCGAATACCTTATGTCATAGACAATTTTTCTTTTTCCATAAAGTGAATACTTTTTTATAAACTAAGTTCCTTTATTTTATTTTTATTTTTATTCTTCTTAGTTCTTAGTTCTTATTTCTTATACATTTTATAAATTGGACCAACCATTAAACTACCCGTAAAAGATACGGGTCATACGTTATGGATTATATATTTCCCTCCACATAATCAAGCACTCCTAATCCTTTTTCATTTCTCAACATTATGGATCATCTCCCCTTTTATTTTCTTTCATTAGTTCTTGATCCAAGATGGTCCATCGTCCTAAAAATTGTAATTAACCTCAACTCTGACCAGCTTTCTGATCTTTTGGCAATCTCATATTTGGAATGCCATCTACTTGCTACAACTTACTACCCTCTTCCAGACATATCAATGAAATCATAAACCTTTTCTCATATGGTCAAGGAAGATAAGCAAAATGAAGTGGTAAAATAGTAAGAAATCACTGAACATAGACATATAAATGTATATAATTTTCACACAACACAAAAGATTATGTTGGGAAATATGAACTGCAGAAATGAAATAGACAAGGTAGAGAGTACACCGGGTTGAGTCGCGGACTAAGTCGCTCTCTTTAAGACGTTTCGCGGCTCTGCCTGGAATTGTGCTAGCAGTTCTGATTATGCCACGCCGTCCCCAGGATGAAACAGCCCAGAAACTCTCTGTACGATCGATTTGCACTTTTTTCGATCGCTCGACAATAACACTCTTTTTAATTGCTCGGGATCAGAAAATAATTTACTGCCGGAGGCTAAAAATTTTCTGCCGAAGGCTAAAAATTTTTCTGCCGGAAAAATAATTTTTGTAGGTAGATGGTTTGTCTCTCTTTTTTCTTTCCCTTTTGTATATTCTTTTGAAAATATTTTGAACCGTTTAAAGGGAGAAAGTTGAGACCAAAAAACAGCTTTGAGGAAAATCCGCAAAAGTGGAGGAAAACGCGGAGGGAATAACGGGAGTGTGGGAGGAAAATGTGGGAACATGTCGGGGTAAAAAATGATGGAGCATCTTCTAGTATTTTTATTTATTTAATAAATAAAATTCTTTAAATGTATTTTGTATAAAAATTATAATACACTACACAAGCCCAAAGCCCGAGCCCGAGACCGGACCGGGTCGGTCGGCGCGCGTGTGGAGAACCACATTCATCCAAGTCCTCACCCAATAGCACAAAAGTGTAATGCTCAAAGGGCTCAAGCCCTTAAGCAAATTCTTCCATATAAAAACCCATGAAAGGTTTTATATCTCTCCTATGTGGGACTTGGGATAACATCACAACACATTAAATTACCTTGTCTTGGTTTTATTTTTCTTTAAATACACAAATGATCCAACAGATTCATATGAATGAAAGATAATTATTTCCACCCCACATCCTTCAGCTTTGTTATATACGTGGGATCAAGACTCTTATACACCTCGCTGTTGTGAAGCCTCTCAAAGTACGATCTCATTAAACCATTCTGCCTCGCAATATTAGAGCAACCCCAACCCGAACGACTCTTCGGTGCACTAGTTATAACCGACGCCATCGTCTCATTAGCCAAGTTGGCCGGAGGCACCGTAGTCTCAGGTTCGGTGGGACATGAGGCTTGCACTAGAAAAATATGACTAAAATGCGCGGCAACTATTCCTTAACCATGCAACCTAAAGCTACTCATGATAGTGGATAAAATGACCTTGTTATTCTTAAGTTCCTTAAGCGAAGGACACGAAAAGCATTCCCCTTTATAAAAACATGAAGGGAGGATGCTAATAGGCACCCCATCGAGCCGCCTAAAGGCAGCGCATTTGCTCGAAACAAACCAGACTCTGGAATTTCTTTTTGAAGGCTTCTCATGAGCATGTCGCACGTGCTATTCAGAGGTGCGCACATAAGAATCTGTGATGATGGAGTGGTTTGACAAATATGGAGTACCGTTTCTCGAACCAAAACTCCAGTTCTCGATAACTCTTTTGAATTGTTTACATATTGTGGTCGCTCTCTTATATTAGTCACAGGGAGTGGGCCCTCAACAAGATAAGGGGGTGGGTCCTGAAGTCTTAGAATGTAACGAACATCATTGACTTGCTCCATATCAAGTTTGCGATTGACAAACACTTGTGTTTGAATGGGGTAGATTTTAGGCAGTTGTTCTCTGTTGAATGAGAACTTGACATCTTATTTGCTGGACGAGTATTATTGGTAATGGAAGTCTTCCCCAGATTCAACTGGTACAAGATTACTCTTCGCTACCCAGTAGAGTTTGAAGTTCAGAACTACTAAGGTGAATATTGAGGCACTGATATTCAAACTTTGGAATATTCCAGTTCAAGGAGGGGAAAGGTAGGGAAAAAAAAATTACTTTTGTCATGAGGCTCACATGCATTTGACCAAAAAGGACCTTTAATTTCAGTTATGAGAATTATAGAATTCTTATCCAAATTCAGCTAACAAATTAAGTCACTGTTCACCAAAAACATAATAACACCATGTAATGATTTCAAGCGCAGTGATGATGCAGTATAGATGAAGCACACTGGTATTGCATAAGGAGGGTAGCTTTATGCTACTAGTCATACCATTGAACTTCAGCTTCAAGAAGGCTAACCTGAAATGACTCAACTTTTCTGCTGGAAGGTCGTACAGTGGCAAAGTCCCTTGATAGAAGGAATGGGCGCCTCTCAGGAACAGAATCAATTTCGAAAGCTACAAAGATTTTTTAATCTTTCTCATCACTTCTATGCAAATGCTTGTTTTTGCTGTTCCAATCATGAATTGCTGCTTTGTGCAGCTGCAACTTACATCCTTCATTTCAAACCCATCCCATCTCTAATCCAAATAAAAGAACTATTTTTCCATAGCACAATCTGTTAAAAAATTTATATTTTATAATTTATGTGGGTAACATATTATAATATTTTAATTATATTTTCTATTTAGATTAATAGACTAATTTTTAGTGATCTAATTAATTTTTAGTGAAGCCCATAGACTACTCAAATTAATGTGGGCCAAATGTGTAGATACTCTATATGAGCTTATTAGGATTTAATGGGAACTTTAATTAGTCTGTATATAAATAAAATATTAAGGTTATGGTCCCCAATACATCAAATCAAATTACGGCTCCCTTCTTCCCATCTGGAAGAGAATCAAAAAATTTCATGAAGATACTAAGGCGATTTGGTTGAGGAAGACCACGTACCCGCTCGATTCGTGCTGTTATTGTGATCGATCTTCGTATTCCGCATTTATTTGTCATAAATTCAGGTACGCGGTTTAATCATTTTTTTAATTTAATTCTTAATGATTTAACATGATGACTTAAGTGATTTAATTCCATCAAATAGTATCAGAGCAACTTTATATTGAATCATTAAGAATTTAATATATATATATATATATATATAAAGAGATTAAAAGTTTTTGGGTGTAATTTTTGGTGTGATAATTTGACTCTGTTACATATACAATTCGTTAAGTATTTAATAAAAAAAAAAGGCAGGGCCTGCTTTGATGTGATGGGACGGCAGCAAGAAATTAACGGGGTATATACTTATTATATATGTGCATGTTTAATTGATTTATATATACATATATATATATATATATTAAATAAAGGACAATTTAAACTTATATATATAAAGCCTGTCCATGCCTTTGTTTTTGGTTTAATTATATATTTATATATAATTTTTGGATTGATGCGACGAGACCATGTTTGTTTTATATATATTAAAGATATAAAGATTTATTTATAAATATGGTTTAATGGTTTCCGGCTACTCTTCTTTGGGATTATATATAATATTTATATACATATTTATGTTTATAAGTATATACATATATGGTAATCGTTGGATATGTATATATATAGTTATTGTTTTTTTTTAAGGCTACAGTATACATATATACAAAAGTTATTTGATTCTTATGGGATTTGTTGTGCGTACAACTTTATATACGTGTGTGCGCCTATGAGATGTGTTTTAAAGTTTAAATTTATATATGTTATGTGTACATGTATATAAATTTCAGATATATATGCATTGTGTAGTAATGCATATTCGTTTAGTTTATTATTTGTAAAAGAATTATTTATTTAGATATTAATATTTATTATTTATGAAAATAATAACTGGTCCAAATGAAAGTTATTATCTGGCCAAATAATAGACATTATTTTTTCTCGATATTTGTGTGCTTATTATTTATACATTTAATAATCGGCACAAAGTAAGGTTATTATTTGGCAGAATAATAAACACATGTGCTAGAATAAATGTGTGATAATTATCAGGTTTTCATGTGAGTAATAAGTTGATCCAAAGAAAGGCTTTTTGCTTGACAGAAATTATTATCAACATTTGATTCTTGTATTGAGAGTACTTATTACAGTCTTGTTTGGGCATGAAAGCGCCAGACTGTCAGTAATCCAAAATTGCAGTACGCGTCAATGTGGGAAAGATAAGGTTTATGCTTTACAAATCTCATTAATACAGAAAATCTATTTTTTTTAGATTATAAGGATGCGAAACACAAATTGTCTGATATTTTGAAATAGATGAATTGAAACGAAAAGTTGACAGAGTAACATCTATCGTGTAAATTTATTTATTTTAAAATATTAAGATGTGTGTATTTGTTATTTATGCGAATAATAATCAGCCCAAATGAAGGTTATTGTTTGGCCGAATAACATGTACACTTGTGGTAATAAATATAATATGACAATCAAGTTTTTCATGTGAATAATATGTCGGCCCAAAGGAAGTCCTATTATTTGACAGAATTTGTCATTTATATTTGATTACTGCATTGAGAGGGTCAATTACAAGTTAATGTTTCTGTTCAAAGACTAAATATTAATGTTGTGCTGGGTATCTTATGATGGGGACCCACTATTGATAATTTGGATAATTGTGTCATTCATATATATCGTTTGTTAATATGTTATGACATTTATATTAATTGTAAGTTTGTAATTTTTATAATTTGTTCTCTATTCAATTTTAAGTTATGCTTTATATATTTGCCAACATAAATTCGTTATCGGTGCTTAACGGCACAAATTTTAATTGAAAATAGAACGCTTCTATTCCAAGAATTTTTTGGGCTTTATGAGGAAACTGCTACTTAGTTCCTTAAAGAAATTATAAAAAAAAATGTTTTGCTAAAAATGAAAATGCTGAAGCAAGTAATCTTTTGACTAGTCTTGTTTCAATAAAGAATAAAGAAAAGGGAATATAAGGGACGTACATTATAGAAATGTCTAATATTGCTTTAAACTAAATGCACTTAAATTAAGACTATCTAATGACTTGCTCGTGCATCCAGTTCTTTATTTTTCTTCCTTCATAATACAGTTAACTTACAGGGGTTAGAATACTCATAAGGATAAATGATCACTTAATGAGCTCATATCTCACGGTGTGCAAGAATGAGAAAATATTTTACGATAAAAGATAAAAAGTGTTCGTCTAGCAAACACCTCTAAAGGACAATAAAAGGATAAAGGATGAAAGTTGAGAAGCTGTAGTTGGAACAACACTATAATAATTGCAAAAGAAATATGATAAAGAATTTGGTAATTACTTTGCAAGAAGGATAGACATAGTAATGTTCCAAATAAGCCACTTGGCATATAAACTAGGATATACTTCTCATTATAGTTTGTTCGGTAGTTAGTTTAACTTATGTACATGTGATTACTTTGTGAGTAGATTTTGGTGATACTACTCGCGTAAGTGTGTTTAGAGGTTACATGTGGAATCAAAAGTCAATTGATGTTAAAAGATTCATCTATTAGGGCAGTGGCGAAACAGTTACAGTTGAGGTTTTAAGGAATTTTAAGTTATTATTAAAGACTAGCTAGTTACTTTTGGATTTGGGAGAGACTCATATGGTATTGTCATTTAGACATAATTTCTATTTTCATTTGGACAAATATAGTTATTGTTGTTCATTTGAAAATAATAAAGTTAAGTCTTTTTCAAGATTCAAATGTTTTGCTACTATTTATTTAATTGATAAGTTATATACTAATACAATCACCTCATATAATGAGACCTTGTAAATTAATTCACGTGAAAGCGTAAATTAACTAATAAGAATTCTTCTATGTTATGGCACAAGCATTTGGAACAAATCTTTAAATATATAACTAAGAGACTTGTGAAATTCTTGAAATCTCTTGATGTAACAGATTGCATGTAAAACCTGTATTGCATGTTTAAAGGGAAAATGGACAAACATAAAGAAATTAGGTGCCATAAGGAGTTCAACTGTTTTAGAACTAATTAATGCGGATATCTGTGAACTCTTCTCTACGGTCTTTTGGAATGGTTAACAGTATTTCATTATGTTCATAATAGTTATTAAGGGTACCTATATTTAATTAATGAGAAGTCATAATCCTTAAGCGTTGTTATGACTTTCATAGTTGGAGTTAATAATCAACAAGACAAGAAAGTTAAGGCCGTGAAATCTGATCGTGGTGGTAAATACTACGGTAGATATAACGAATAAGGTAAACAACGTTCTGGACCTTTGTAAAGTTTCTAGAGAAATGCAGAATTGTCTCATAGTACACCATGCTAGGCAAACCTAGTATGAACAGTGTTGCTGAGAGATAAAACAGAAGCTTAAGGATATGGTAAGGAGCGTGATTAATCATTCTTCTCTACCATGATTACTCTAGGAAGAAACACTTAAGACTGCAACATATTTTTTAAGCAGTGTTATGTCAAAGTAGTTGCTAAAATAGGTTGTCCAGCTGTGGTAAGGCCATAAATAAAAGAAATTTGACTCAATATAATAAGCTGCTACTTTGTTAGATACACTGAAAGATTGAGAGATTATAAATTTTATGATCCCTTGAATAAATCCTTTATTAACACGGAAAATGCCAATTTTTTTGAGATTATTGAGTTTGAGGGGGAAGATAAAGTTAGAAACAATGTCTTTGAAAATGAAATTATTCAAATTCCAAGTACTGCTATTGACAATGATTATGATCAAATTTCTGACATTGTTTCATATGCAAATTAGGATAATCAAGATAATGTTGAAAAAACTTCCTATATAGAAAACTCAACAATCTCAAGAAGAAATTAAATTAAAGAAATCCATCTATGGCCTTAAGGAAGTTTTTCATCAATGGTATTACATATTTAATCAAATTATTATCTCGTAAGGTTTTAAGGTAAATTTGGTTGATAATTATGTATATCATAAGTTCAGTGGGAGTAATCTTGGTATTTTATGTTTATAATATCTCTTTTGTATTAGGAATACAGATACATCGACATTATTAACGGGTATCTTAGGGTTTTCACGAAAGAGATATATCGAAAGAATTCTTACCAGATTTGGCATGAAAGATTGTCATTCAGGAGATACTCCCATTGTTAAAAGAGACAATTTATGTCACAACAAGTACCCCAAAATAAAGTTGAAAAGAAAGAGATGCAAAAGATTACTTATGCATCAGTTGTAGGGAGTCTGATGTATCATAAAGTATGTACGCATTTGGGTTTAGCGTTCATAGTAAAGATATTTGGTAGATATTTAAGTAACCCTATGATATATCTTCAAAAAGCAGCCAATTAAAGGGTTATACGGTATTTAAAGAGAATAAAAAGATTATATATTTACGTATCGAAAATCAGATCAGTTGGAGATCATATAGTGTTCTGATTTTGATTTTTTGGATGGGATATAACTGTACAATTTTGTTACTAGGCTGCGAATTATAGATAGTGTCGAAAGACCATTAAAGATATTTTGTGACAATAATTGATTTTGCTATTAGACAACAACATAAATTTTTTGAAAATCTAAAGCACATAGATATTGAGTTTTTTTTGTTGTTGTTAAAGAAGAGTTCAGAGTTGTCGTGTCTATAGAGCATATAAGTACAAACTCCATGATTATGGATCCGTTCACTAAAGGCTTAACACATAAGGTATTTCATGAGTATATTGCTCATATGGGTTTTGTGTTATCTAATAAAGTGCTGGTTTAGTGAGAGTTTATCTCATGGATGCTCTTTTATTTAGACGCGTATTTTCTGCAAAATAAAGAAGATAGTTTATTTTCGTCTTAAATCTGAATGTTTTTACATCTAATTGATCAATTATAACCGATAAAATAAAGATATATAAAAA
Source organism: Lonicera japonica (assembly GCA_021464415.1). NCBI lineage: Eukaryota > Viridiplantae > Streptophyta > Magnoliopsida > Dipsacales > Caprifoliaceae > Lonicera > Lonicera japonica. The sequence goes on along the minus strand of CM038468.1, from coordinate 3,522,025 downwards.
ATTAAAGCCGAATTGATGTGAAAAATACCTGAGAGCCTCGAAAATAGTATAATACTATTTTATAGCACTGTTCCCGAAGTCTCAGAGCAAACTGATGCTTCAAATGGGGTCAGTGCAGGTGTATTTATACCTGTAGAATAATTAATAGGTTGGATTGGAAGTGTTTGTCCGCAGACAAGGGGAGTGTCCGTGGATGTGTGACGGTTTTTTTGCAATTTCAGTTAAACTAAATATCAGATTAATCTGATTTGTTAACATGTTATTACTCATGTTAAGACCTACCTATTGTCCAAATTTCAGAATTTTTGGACATCGAAAGGCCTCCATTTGATTTTTCAAGCCAAATTCTCGGTTTTTCAAATTTCTGAAGATTCGACGTTCGGATCAAGCCGATTTTTTAATATGTTATTACCAATAACATTTCATAGCTCTCCACAAAATTTCATGATTTTTGGAGTTAGGAAAGTATCAAAATGAGAAAAAATAAAAAATCAGCTATGAGGGATTTGTCCGCTGACACAAGCCCCAAAGGCTTATGTCCCCACGACACGCACCCTCTAATGAGTGTGTTTGTGTGTCGTGGGGATACACCCCTGGGGGTGTGTGTCCGTACGTGATTTTTTTTTAATTCCCGGCAAATGACTTATCATATCGATATGATTTTTTAGTATGTTGTTCCCAATTATATACCTTGTATACTGACCAAATTTTAGCTCATTTGGACTTCAAAAAGGTCATCTTTTGATTACCCAAAGTAAACTCTCAATTTTCTGAATTCTCAAAGATCCGGCCGTCGGATTGAACTGATTTTCGAGTATGTTGCTCCTTGTGGCAATGTCTAATAACCTTCACAGTTTTAGGATGATCAAAAATGAGGAACTATCCTTTCACAAGTTTTCGAGAGTTTTGACGATTTTCGGCTCCGGCGACTTTCGATAATTTTCGTAACTTCTTATCCGGTTGTTCTTAAATGATTTTTTAATGACTTAAAAACATTTTCTTCTTTCTTTTTAAAAAATGTTATCTTTCGTGAAAATGGAAAAAATTAATTGGAAAAATAAAATAGTTTTTATTAAAATAAATCATTTATTAAAATATTTTTTTACTTTCAATTTTTAAGATATTTAATTTTTTGAGACTCAAGAAAATGATATCCTTGCAAAGTATTAAAAGGATAGAGATTTTCTCACTAAACTATTTCATTTTTCAATATTTTTTTTTACAAGTAATTTTTAGAATTTAAATATTAAAAAAATAAAAGCACAACATGCAATACATATATATATATATATATTATTTATGATATATTAGGCACATGTTAAGACAAACATTTTTTAGCTTTGACATTGTATAACTTAACATGAGTTTTATTGAACTCTACATGCATTCACAAATAAAAAGATTGAATAAATTAAAAAAAATATCATTGAAAACGTTATCGTGACAGAGTAAATAAAAATAAAAATCTAGCACTTACTATAAAAAAATAAATAATATTTATTATAAACTTACATTTATGAGATATATGTAATTAAGTGAAAATAGTAGGTGATTGTTTGTTGAAAAAAAAATGAAGTTATTTAATTAATTTTTAAAATTTAAGTGAGTGAGAAAACAAATTAGTGACAATTTTTTCAAAGTATAGAAAGCGGGGTGAGAAGAATGGGGTGTATGCTATTTGTTAGGTTAAGATTTATGTAACTTTGACTTTTGGTGGGGTGAGACGAATTATGTGGGTGCATTTAAAATCACCCATTTTCAAATCATGTAATTTACATGATTTTAAAATTTAAAAATATTGAGATTTATTCTAAAAGAACAGTTTTAAATTACGTAAATCACGTGATTATGAGATCCTATATATCTTAACAATTGGCCGATTTTACTCTCTTTCAAAATATTTTGTTTTGTTTATCAAAATAAAAAATTTTGTCAACAACCAATAATCTCTTAATTACAAGATTTATCAAAATAGATAATTACGTGATCAACCAATAATTTCATAATTATGTCCAATAATCTCTATTCGAGAAATATAGCCAAAAAAAACTTAAAAATTAGGCGACATACTTTGTACGTGACCCAAGTATACCTACGTCGCCTAAGGTGTTGGGCAACGTATACAAATACCTACGTCGCATAAGAAGTATCTAAGGCAACGTAATCATTAACTACGTCACCTATAAAGTCAAAGTCAACTTTCATTTAACTAGACCTTAGGGACGTAAGTAAATACATACGTCTACATACGTCGCCTAGTATTAACTTAGGCGACGAATGTAAATACCTACGTCGCCTAAGTGTATCAACTTAGGCAATGAATATAAATACCTACGTCGCCTAATTGATTCCTTTGACTAGACTTTAAGCTACATAGGTAAATACATACATCGCCCTAGTATCAACTTAGGCGACAGATGCAATACCTACGTCGCCTAAGATCTTAAAGTCAAACAAGTTTGTCTGGCCTTTAGGCAAAGTGAATTTTTTTCTACATCACCTAAGTGTAAAAAAAAATTAGGAGTAACTGCTTTTTACTATGTGCAGCCCACACTTGCACATCAATACAAATAACCTGCATTGGCAACCAATACAACCTTCCCTATCATTCATATTTTTATGCATTCAAACATTTAATTATTCAAACATTCAATCATACGAAAGTAAATGTTCAAAACGTTTTTCAAAGGGTATAAAATGTCATATATATAAAACTGTTTTAAAAACTTTACAAATAATAAAATGTACAACAATATTAAACCTCAAACTATGGAACATAGTTGGAGCCATCGGATGGTGGAGCCCCCATACGCATCTGTCTCGCAATTTCTTCAAATCGTGCCTGTATCCTAGCTTCCCACGCCAACTGCACCCTTTCCCGCTCTTGGCGTTCCCTTTCTTGCTCCTGGCTCTCTCTTTCACGTTCCATTTCGCTCTCTTTCACGTTCCATTTCGCTTTCTTTCACACTTTAGTTGTTGAAGATTCTCCTCCATATTCTTTAGATTCGCCTCCAGATTCTTTAGATTCGCCCTAAGTCTAGCCAGCTCCTCCTTGATGGCTTTGTTTCTGAGCTCCGCCAGTTGTGATGGACCTCTCCTCCTCGGCTGCTTGGCGATGCCACTGCCTAAGCTGAGAACCCTAGTCCCTCTTGAAGGACCGATCACCCTTTCCATGACGCCGATCTCTACACCAACAGGGAGTCTCGGGAGCGATGGGGCTGTGACTGAGGCCGATGAGGAACCATCCAATGTATCATCGATCGAAGGCATACTCGCCATCTAAGAGGCAATCGGCTCATCACTCGCCTGTTGAACCTTCGACTGTAAAAAGCAATAAATATAATGAATTTATAGAACACAGATGATTTTACAAATAAATAAGCATAACTAACTATATTAAAGTGAAAAAACTAATAAATAAGAAACTTACCGTGACCTCAAGGTCAAATTTTTTGTACATGTCTATCTACGTCTTCGAATGAGGAGTTTGCTCGCCTTTTTTCGTATACTTCTCAGCCCAAGCTACAAAGGGCTTGGCCCTTCCGCTGTGGGACTTCTTGTTTGACGAGGCCAAAATCTTTTTCATTTGCTCACTCCTTTTCTGCAAGATACATTAGATACAAAAAATTAGAATATTAGAATATATTAAATTGTATTTAAACTAAGTTAAACAATTCAAAATACCTGAAATTCGGGGTCCCTGAAGTGGTTGCATAACCACTCCCACTCAGCAGGCCGATGTGTGAATTCAACACGAAGGGGTTCATCTCCTTTCTCCTGCCAGTCGGCCTTACAAGATGACTTCCATTCCCTGAACTGGTTGGCAGCCTTGTCTTATATCCAAACGTTAAGCTCCCTACGTCTGAGATCGATATCATAGCTCACCTATAAACCAAAACAACAAAAAAAAAAATTAGTAATGGAATTTTTTTTTTTAACAAAAATAAAGAAAGTTATGCTACAGAAGTGTAACTTATAGATAGGAAGTCCAAGAGCCTCGTTCACTCTGTCTTAGGAAGGTCATACCAAGAGAGATGGAGCATTGGACATTGGTCTTTTATATAAACCGATAGGTCCGTCACAAACTGGGAGCGAACCACAGTCAGTGGCCCCTTAACCGAATGATCATACGTCACTAGGGTTCTGCCCTTCTCCTTGGTGATCGCCACTGTCTTCTTCCGGACAACGACTCTTCTCCTCTTATTACTCGAGGAGGCGCCCACAGTATCTACATATTACAACAAGCATATAAATTAATCAGTAAATCATATAAAATTAATATAATTGCGTATAATTAAAAAATATAATTAAAAACTTCACCTGATTCGGTGGACAGGTTGGTACTAACAAAGGTGCAGCGAATACTGTGTATAGGTGGCGCAGGGTCAGTGGTCTCCGTGCTACTGGTCGTCGAATGAGTAGAGGAGGTGGGCAGAGCCAGCGGCAGGACTGGCAACTCCTGCTGCGAGCCCAATGGTCCATCGGCGTGCAGCATCGCCTGCGAGGGCTGCTGCTGTTGTCGCTGCTGCAGGGCGAGGTGGAGCTCCTCGCACACTTCTACACAGGATTTCTTCTTTGCGGCAAAATCTTTCGGAGGCATCCTGGCACTGACATATATTCTCAGATCTCAAAAACATATTTTAAAATTGACCGATCAAGAATATCCAAGACAAACACCAATTTAAATTGACCGATCAAGAATATGTTTTGGATTGAAAAAGAGATCGAGATCGAACCTACTCCTTGTCATGTTTAATTTACTGAAGAACTAGTGACAGCACATGCATATCCTGATTCCTGAGCATAATTTTACATGTCATTTGCTTATTAATTACTCAGTTATTTTATTTTATCATTTACTTTTTAGTTACTCAGTTATTTTATTTTTCGAATTCTAAATTCTCTGCATAACAAGACTACACACAGCTGAGATTTATTCGAGGCAATATTAACTTATGCCATCCAAGCTTAGTTCAGGCTTTGGTTGTAGCAAACATTTAGTATTCCAAAATGTTGAAGGTATATATAGTAAAACTAGTTCCAAATTCAAGAAGTTTCAGAGTTCCAAATTCTAAGTATAACTAGTTTGAAAGGATATAGTATAAAAATTTTGATTAAGCAAGAATTTAGCTCTAAATATATGAGTATTAGCCATATATATGATGCCAAACATATATTTGTGCAGAGTTTGAAACTCAAGAATTTGTCTGTGTTCATATGATGCCAAATATATACAGGTATAAATCCAGAATTTGAAACTCAATTTAACATATACTGGTATGGTGCAGATGTATTGGAACTCAAGAATGAATTTAACCTCCAGCAAATATATCCCAAAAACCAGAATTTATATTTTTATCCAAATGTAAAAAGATATATGTTTATCTAAATGTAAAAAGGCCAGCATACATATGATGTGCAATATCAGTAATGGTGCAGATACACATTAATAAAATGCATCAAATAAACCAGAAATATGAATATGCACAGAGAAATGATAAAAATAGCCCCTTTTCAAATAAACCAGAATCGAGATAAATGACAAAAGTAGCTTTTACACAAGAAGTTTATTAACAGGAAGTTTCATTCTTTTATAATTCTTAGTTAAGCTTCCTGATTTGGGGGAGAGGGCCACAGGACTGATGCTGAAATAGCTTCACTGAGAGCAGCTTTTACACAAGAAGTAGCTGTATGGCACAAGCTTGATCATCCTAATGTGACTAAAGTAGCATGCTTTTTCCATTACTCTCGACTACATTCACCATTCAATTATATTTTCATTCTTACGCACATTATCTTTAAATAAAATCGATTCTATATGGTAGTTTCATCTAAATTCAAGTTCAATGCAATGTTCTCAAAATTGTTAAATTCAATACGAGTTGGTGATTAACAGCACTGACACCTGCTAAACATGTGAAAGTAAAAAACCTGAAATAGATACTATTTTGTAAAAGAATTAAATCTTGGAGATTGCCGTTGAAAAAATAGACCAAGGATGAGAAACTCAAAACAAAACTGTGCAAACTCGAGGGATACAGCAAGAATATAAACGTAAACGATATAATATAATATAATATAATATAAAGGGTGAATCATTAATTTGAAGTAGCCTGTGAGAGCAGGTTTGTGTGGAAGGCATTAAGAAAAAGGATATTTGATAGAGATACTATGTACAGATAATAAGCACTTATGTAAACCATTGATTCATATTAAAGAACAAAAAACAAGCAAGTATTCCAAATCTTAGTGAATTTTCTCAGAAAATAAAAATCAAATTTGCAATGAAATAACAGCAGTGCAGCGCTAGCAGATAATAAGTGCTTATTATCTAAACATAGAGATACTATGTACAGATAAGAAGCACTTATGTAAATCATTGATTCATATTAAAGAACAAAAACAAGCAAGCACTCCAAATCTTAGTGAATTTTCTCAGAAAATAAAACCAAATTTGCAATGAAATAACAGCAGCGCTAACAGATTTGTAATTAAACAAAAACTTTGCAATGAAATAACAGAAATAGAGGATTGGATATACTCACAATATATCAAATTAAATTGTGTTTCAGCCCTCGAACAATCAACCTTCCAAAACTTCCAAAACCTAGAAATGATGCAAAGGGGCAATGATGGATATAAAATGTCATTGGTCATAACAATATTTGGAGAAAATGAAATAAAACTGATAAACGAAGAACAACGCCAAAGATCCCCAAATTGATAAGACTGAGTGCATTATTTCATGATAACATCTCCTTGTAAACAAGAATACTCAAAATTTCAAAATTAGGGCATAGATTTAAAAATTTACCTGATGACTTAGAGCTTAGGGGTTGACGCCGATGAGAGAGGAATGGCCGAGAGCAGAAACCACTGAGAGGAGCAGCGCGTGTCAGAGAAGTGGCGAGAGTAAGAAACCGAAGTGAGTACGAGAGAAATGGTGAGACAAAGGAAGAGGGTAAGAGGAACGACGGAGAGGCCAAGGGGGGGAGAGATTCGGCGGCGAGGCGAAGGGAGTAACGACTGTCAGCCAGGGTTTGTTTTTTTTTTTTTTTTTTCTTTTCTCAATGCAAGAGAGAAGACATTTTTGTGTTTTGATTTTTTTGTTTAATTAAAAAATAAGAGGGCAAAGTGAAATTTTGGGCGGGCATTTTATTCCATCAAAATACAATGTCCAATAATTTTCCCATCAAAAATCGTTGAAGCAACCAAATATTTTGATGAGTTATAATAGTAAATTTAAAAAATAAAATTATTAATTTATATAATCAGGGCAAAGCAATATTATAAAAAAATATTATCTTATAAATTTAATAAAAATATTAATTTAACTCCTAAATTCAAGTATTATTATTTTATTGAATTTCTATAGTATAAAAACTCTCTTGGTCGAATATTTAGGGTTAAGGTTTATTTTATAGTTTCTAATCATCGGCGGTAAACTTTGATTCTGCTTAACTTGGGCTTTACAATTTTTTACAAATACTTTTAAATACATAATCTTTTTCGCCGGGATTGAGATTTGATTTTGCTTAAATTAGGATGAGTTTTTTGTCTTAATGGGGTTGTTTTGAAAGTTATTTCGGTAAATGGGGTAGTTTTCATCTTAATTAGGAAAATGGGGTTGAAGATAAAAACGTTATTGGCAAACTCCATTTTACGTGTAAAAACGTTATTGTCACCAACGTTTTTTAAAAAAAAAAAATTACAAAATAAAATCGCCTTTGGAAATGACATTTTTACATGTAAAATCGCCACTGGCAGTAGCGATTTTACATGTAAAAACGCCACTGGGACTAACGTTTTTACCATATTTTTTTTTTTTTTACTCTTTGATTGATTTTATTTTAAATTTAGTTTTTTCATACCTTTGCTTTGCTTTTTTTTTTAAAATTTGCTTGCTTGGTTTTTATTTACAATTGAAATATTCATTTAGAGTTATAACATTTACACCACAAAAAAATTATTAGTGAGTTTAAATAATTAAAAAGGTGAATTTTATGTAATGTTGTACAATGCCTATTATAATAAAAACCAAGGCTTACTATAACATGCGTGTATGAAATTCAAATTGTTCAATACATATAACCAAATAATTTTTAATAATTAAAATTTAACATAAGTTAAAAAAAGGTACATGAAAAAATAAAACATTTAGATAAACCCATTACACATAATAAAAGGTTGAAACGAACATAAACTTATCCGTCGTGCATTAGACAAAAAAACATAAACATATGTCTGATGAACATAAAAAAGAAGAACACGGTTTTCTTACAATATAAGAAAAACATAATAAAATCCATGATTTCAATCAATCTCCAGTTGCATCTGTGCATCTGGGCTAGTTGCCATTTCTTCAGTATTATATTCAACACCTGTATTCAACGACTCTGCTCTCCATATTGCAGTTTGGCATACATTGTTCAGCAAATCCTCTGGGTCGTGTCCGTGCAAAGATCCATTTGTATTGATTACCCATTCGAACTGAGTTGGTTGACAACTGCCGTTATCAAATGGAGGCTTATTCGAGTTGAACTTTGCTATCAAAATAACATGTTTATTAATAGGATTGGATCCAACAATCCTCCAGTCTTCACCAAACACTTCAAACCAGAACTTGTCAAATAGAGTGTAGTCATATGATACCCATTTATCCCATGTAATGTATAAATGTGGTGAGAATACAATAGGCATGTGATAAGTATTTAGCAAATACCACAGATAGACATAAAATAAAGGCGTCCATGAGTGCAAAGGCACGAACGCAAATGGTGAACGATAGGAAAATTCGAGATTATGCCAATGATATAAAAAATTTCTTGGCCTTAAAAGAGGAGATGGAGTCCGCAATATGCCTTGACACATTGATATGATTCTAAGAGCTTCATTTCGCAAGACTCGATCTCGTATTTTCTCTTGAATTTCAACTGGAATGAGGGGAACCATATCTAGAATTGTAGCAGAGTTGGCCATATTTTATTTATAATAAAATGGGAGTAAGATGATAGTTGAATTTTGAAAATGTGTGATATTGGTGTGGGACGAGAGTAATATGAATATTATTCTTATATAGGAGTGAAATTATTGATTTTTCATGTGTTGTAAAATCACGCATTAATGTGAGTCTTGTAAAAGCACTGAAATTTTCAGTGATAAAGACTGTTAAAGTGTAAAGACTGACAATCATGTAAAAGTATTAATTAAAGTAATAGTTGTCACATTGATAAAAGTGAGAAGCATGCGCTTGCATAGTGTTTTGCTGTAACCAGACACTGCTAATTTTTCAGATGATCTACTATGCTAATAATAGGATGAGGTGAGCTGACACTACTACTCACGCATTTTCAGATGATCTACTATGCTAACAATACATATAATATATATAGAAGAACATAATAGGATTAGGGTTACACTGGTGAAAAATAGTAAAATTGCACTATGCAGTCACGTGAATGGTTTAACAAATTTAAATTAGTAGTCAATGCTTTTTACTGTGAATAGTCATATAATGTCTTCTTAATGTAGTGAGAGGTCTAATCTTATTTATCACATGAGTAATTCGTCAAATCACTCTTGAAAACACATATAAAAAATAAATGTGTATGCACTTTAAGTATAGAATACGCATTCAGTAGATGAACTACATGTTTTTCATTAAATAAAAACTTAATACATAAATAGACACGAATACTTTCATAGAAGTATCCATGGGTACAAGATGTAAAAAATAAAACCATTACAAATGGAAAACACTGAAACATAAATGCACATTAACTTAAACATTACATAGTAGATCATCTAATACATATGATATACTAAATATCAATTGAGAGTGCTTTTAAGGAATGTCCAGTACATCTTGTAGGGAAACTTTACGCCTTCTTCTACCAAGTACATGAGATCGGCATATTCCTCTTACGAGAATGAAAGGTTAACTCGTTAAACATTAAAGTATAGTAAAAACAAACACAAACTATATTTTAATAAAATAATATTTACCATTTCCGCCTCAACTTTGCTGTGGAATTTTGAGAGATAGTGTGCCATACTTCCAGGATAATCAATCATAAATTTAGGATGAGGGGTAGGTCTTTCCTTCTCATTGTAAAAGCGGTTCCATTTCTTAACTGCTGGCTCAACCTTCGCCCACAGCTGAGCAAGTTCTTCAGCGGTCACAACCCTATTCTTACATAAAGAGCTCTCTTCCTTAGGATCTGCATTAAAAATTGCAGCCATTTGCTCCCATGTTTGAGGGTTATCTCGCTCACACCATGTACCATCACGGGTCACTTCCTTTTTCATGTAATTTGCACCTAATTGCCCATATATCTGCCTTAGATTCGTCGACAATATATTCATTTGAATTCTTGATTGCGAACGATTTCACTGCAATTTTCAAGTCCGCCTTCGTCTCAAAAAGTAGCCCCTTTCTAAGTTCATTTTCATCCATAATTTGATCTTCTATTAAAACCTCCTCGTCCACACTTGTAACATTAAATTGGGTGTAGAATGACGGCACATCATCATTAACCTGCCCGACCTCAATCGGTTCTTCCTCTTCATCACCTTCAGTATTACTTAAATCGTGCATAACATCATATTCAGAGTCCAAGTCCTCTCCACTTCGGTATTCTGCTTCTGATACATAATTTATACTACCTCCGGCCCCAAGCATGGACTCGGGTATGGACTTATATGATTTCTGACCTTTCTTACTAGTGCCACCAAAACTGTAATTTTTTGAAGGTCGCGAAGTAGAACCAAAAAAAGAAATATGGCGGCCTTCATTGATAGGGTCATTAAACTCCTGCTGCTGTAATGGATCAATGGACAAAGGGGTACATTGTGCTGACGGTGGTGATCTACACGGTCCGAACAATTGCAAATTTTCGCCAATAGGATACACATTATAATTGAAATCAACTTTCTCAATATACAAATCAATTGCATTAACAGGAGCATTGCAAATAGTTATCATTACAAATTCCATGCTTCCATCATCTATAATTTCATGGAGAAAGTAATTCCAAGTACTTGTAGATACTAAAAATGGACATCTACAAGTCATCTTCAACATGGACTGCATACGGTCAATATTCATAGCAGAAAAGACTTTATCTACTAATTCGGAGTAAGTACTGCTCTCGTCCAGGATAATGCCGCTTTCATGTGGCTTATCGTATGTCCAACCTTGGTCCCCGTTAATTATATTGCCACCCGAATAAAGCAGAAAACAGAAACGTCTGCTTCCCATTATCCACCTTCAAGACAATAAGCCAGTTTAGTTTTTTTTCAATGAAAATAACTGAAACCAAGCGACTATGGAGTTATGGGATCTACTTTAAAAGTTGGTAGTGGCTGTGGACCAAGTTTTTTCCTTTAATAAATATTTTGGACTTTATCTTAGTTGAATATTTTTATCATTTCACAATTGTACTCAAACAAATTATATTTATTCACAATCACTTATTTTTTGAAGTTTCAAACATTCAAGTTGAAAATAAAAAGTCATAGATGGCTACTAAAAAAAAATATTAATAGCTATCAAGAGCTATAGATGCCCTATCTCACAATCCTATTAGAAATATGATACATGATTGGCAAATCCTCAACTAAATTTATCAAGAGCCATAAGTAAATGTTGGTTATTGAATCCAATAAAGATAAATAAAAATATAAACAAAGTAGAAAAAAAATTAATGTAAAGAATGTCATTAACAAATTATGAAACAATTTAGTTAATTATGTTAGTAATAAGGAGCTATTTTATTATGTTAGATTTTATGTGATAATGTGATGAATGAATTAAAAAACGGCCAGTGCACTTTCATATATATGAGAAAAATAACTTTCAATTGATCATAATTAATAATATCCCCTAAAAGGTATCGAAACCCAAACACACCACAAATTACATTAAGAGTAATATGTCAAAACTATATAAAACTCTAATCAATAAATGAAAAATAATAGGTGCCAGTAAAGGCACCTTCGAGATATACCCTACGCCGGCGAGAAAGAGACGGAGAAGGAGAAGAAGACGGAGCAGTGGTTAAGGGGGTGGGGGGACCGCTACTGGTGTAAGATTTGAGTGGCTACGTGGGGTTTGGGGGGAGTTTGAAAAGGGGTAGGTAGTTTACCGTAAAATCGCTAGTGGGTGTGGCGATTTTACGGGTAAAAACGTTATTTGGTCTGGCGTTTTTAACAATTTTTTTTTTTTTGAAATCGCTGAATGAGGTAACGATTATTACATTAAAAACATTGGTGATACTAACGTTTTTATGATCTACCCCTTTTTCCCAAATATGTCAAAAACTACCCCATTTATCAAATTAAGTTTTATAACTACACCATTTATACAAAAAATTCCTTATATTTTCATGAAAAATACGTATAAACTAGATTCTCTCCTACCTAAATAATTGTCAACAAAAAATAGATAGAAAAACCTTCTTTGTGAATTAGAAAAAGAGAGAACAAAAAGTTTGATAATTAACAAAAATTTTAATGGTAGGTCCATAGAAATAAATTGGTCCCCCCCTTTTGAAATGGTTCCCCACTTGCAGAACTTTTATATAATCCACCATTGATTGATTATTAATCTACACATAAATTGCAAACAAACAACCCAAATCAATGTCAATACCATCTACGCATAAATTGCAAACAAACAATCCAAACAAATATCAATACTATCCAATCTACCATCAAACATAGAATTCAAACTACAATCAACATCAACACAAACACCAACACAATATCAACCATCCTACCATCAAAGATTCAAGATTAAGATTTTCAAATCGGTGACAAAGGAATTTTGAATATACCTTGTAGATCTGAGTTGCGCTGCTGCGGGGGGGTCAACCACGGTGAGAGGGAAGGTGAGGGTGAACGGCGGCAGGAGTGAGGTGGTGTTACTGCAGTGGAATGGTCGGAGATGGAAGGTGGGTGTTCACCGCAGAAAATGGGGGACGGAGTTGAGGGAGACGGTGAGGAGGGGCGACAAGTTGCTCATCGACGGCGAGGGGAGCGAATGAGGTGAGGATTCGGCGGCGAGAGGGTGGGCTGAGGAGAGGTGCGGCGAGCGGGTGGACTGAGGGGAGGAGAGGTGCGGCGCGAGGGGAGAAAGAAGAAAGAAGAAAGCAACAGCAGCAGTGGAGGAAAAGGGCAACGATTTTACATGTAAAATCGTTGGTGGGTGTAGCGATTTTACATGTAAAATCGTTTCTTCCACTAACGATTTTACATGTAAAATCGTTGGAGGCTCCAACGTTTCTATCATTCCATTTTTTTTTTTTAAACTCGTTGGTGTGTTTGACGATTTTATGGTTAAAAGTGAGACTCCAACTAGCGTTTTTATACACTACCCTATTTCCCTAAATATCTTCAAAACTACCCCATTCACTTAATTAAGTTTCAAAACTACCCTATCTATACAAAAAATTCAATTAGGATTAACAACTTTTAGAGGCACACACTTCTAAATACACATCCACATAATCCTTTTCAAAATATTTTCTAAATTCTACTGTGTTTGTATACATGTATATTTTAATATGAATCAAAGAATCTATCACTATCGCTAAATTTTTTAGTTTTCTCCAAAATCTTAATCATGAAAATAATCTTAGATACTAGAATTTATAAATAAAGTAAATATATATAGAACTCTAATTTTTTTTAAATGAAATAAATTTAAACCTTATAACAAATACTTAAATTTATAAAGTGAATTCAATGGATATAAAATAAGTTTTTTTCATATATTTCTAAAGAGGATTGCATCCATTATCAATGATAAAATAAGCATTTAGGCAGCATGACTTAACACAAGTTTTCTTTGACATGTTACACTAAATATATATATATATAAAAAAAAAAAATTAAAAAAAAAAATTAAAATAAAAAACCCAAACAAACAAACATGTATTACTTGATTCTTTATCTAGTAGTGGTAGCTAATCAATAAAGTTTGTTATGGAATGAAACATACAAACATGGAAACGAAGTCAAGAAACCAACAATACTCCATCTAGGGTTTGTTTTCTTAGGGGGGTGTATTCAATTCAGATTTTAAAAGATTCTAACTGACTTTTTAAAATCCGTGGATTCTGTTAAGTCTATGGATTGTTTTAAATCCATATAAAATCTGACAGATTTTAATGCATGGATTCTTTGGGATTTCTGCAGATTTTAATAAGTCCATGGACTTTTGCAGATTTTAATAAGTCCATGAATTTATGCAGATTTTAATAAGTTCATCAAAAAAATAAAAAATCAAAAATCAAAAGACAAAAGACAAACAATAAAATAAATTAATTACGAGTTTAAAGTAACATTATCAAAAATGTAAAGACAATTAACGAAATACATTATAAAAATTCATACTGCACCCACAAAATTAGACTTCTCACCCACTAGTATTTTATAATGAAATTGACATGAATTGTTTTTAAAAATTTGAACGATAATTAGCGGTCTAACCATTTGAAATTATGTTAATGCGCGTGATAACCACATTAGTAAAAGAGAGAATAAAGACTTTATAGGGACGAAGAATAAATTATAATGTGTTCATCACATAATAAGAAATTTGAATTTTGAGAGAGAGAGGGGGAGGGGGAAGGGGGGAGAGAGAGGGGGGGAGAATGTTGAGTAAAGTTCTTAAAAGAATTAGAAATCCATCTGAAATCTCTGGGTAAATGAGAAGATTTCAAGATGGATTTTTATGTATAAAAAAGGCTTTACAATCCACCAAAATCCACCACTAATTAAAATCCTACTAAGTCATTAGACTTTTGAATACCATAAGATTTAGATGGATTTTTTAAAATCTTAATTGAATACATCAAGATTTTAAAAAACTTTTTTAAATCTCAATTGAATACATCAAGATTTTAAAAGACTTTTTTAAATCTTAATTGAATACCCATGAACTTTAAAAGTCCATTAAAATCCTATAAATTCTAAATCCAATACACCCCCCTTAGTATTTTGCGTTCCACCCTCTTTTGAAAAAAAAAGAAAAGAAAATACTCCAACCAAATGTTAGAACTTCATATGAATGAATACTTATTAATTTTTATAAGAAGTTGGAAAAAAATGAGTGAATTTGGTGAAATGTCTGTTATTTTATTTTGCCGTTTAATGAAATAAAATTCTTTGTGTATAAGAAACCTTTTAATTCCATGAGAAAAAAAATGGGTGACATCTCATTGAATCACCCAATTTTTTTTTCACCTTTCTTAAAAAAATTATTAGTATTTTCAATCATTATCTTATTTTTTTTAATTAAGTCCTAAAGTATCTATCAAAATTTTTGGGATAGGACATTGAAATCAACCCAAATGTCTATCAAAGTTTTAGGGATAGGACCATAAGAGCATATCCAACAGTAGAGTAAAAATTAAAGTGTAAATCTTATGTGTCAATTAATTTTTACACAAAACATGAAGATTGAAAAAAATATTCTACAATAATACTATTGTAACTTGTTGTGTAAGTTTTGAAATAACCAATAAAATATCAATGCATGCTAGATGTTATTTTATACAATTTTACATTTTTTTCATTCAACTTTTTAAATTATATAGTTTTTATTAAAATATAAATTTTGAAGTAAACTTTATTACATTTTAAAATTTTAGTAAAAAAATGGAGAAATAAAAAGCTGACGTGACATTATATTTTACATATCTAATTTACACAAAATCTATTTTTAAAAAAACTATGGAAGACGAACTATTTTATAAGTTTTGTAAATATTACACAAAACATAAATATAGAAGATTATTGGAAATGCACTAAGATAGTATACGAAAAAAGGGCAAGATAATAACAAGCTACTCTTTTGTATTCATGGGCCGTCAAATGGTCGCGAAAACGATAAATTGTGATTACAAAAATTAAACTACTTATAAGCTAAACGCCCTATGTGAATTTATTTTATATCAGTTGCGCTTTAAAGAAAATGTTCTTATTTTTAAGAAAAAGAAAGACCATTGAAAGGGTGAAGAGATGATTAGTTTTACAAATAAAATAAAATTTGGAGACTATAAAAAATTTCGAATGAGAAAATTTATTGGGTTAGATGACAAAAAAAAAATTCCAATGGTAAAAAATACCCATATATATATATATATATATATCAACTTTAATTTCTATTGGGTAATTCTTGGGTAACTCTATTTTGAGACTCAAATTAGTGACTCATATGATGTGAAACCAATGCATTGGTTGATAGTTAGTGTCACATTTTTTTTTTTAATCATTCCAAGAACTAACTATGCGCTAATACCACACATATATCTAGGTCGTCACTTTTTTTAATCTTAATCTTGAATCCCTCTAGAAATATTGTGTTTATTACACCCACTTCTATATTGAATTTTTTTTAGGAATTTTAACTATGGACATGATTTAGTTAATCTCTACTAAATTTTATCAAAAAGATATATATTTTACCCATCCAAATGATTTCTTAAAAAGAATATGTAGAATCAAATTCCTCTACTTCTAAAATATATATATATATATATATACATATTTATTTATGAAAATCATCTCCATTAAAATCGTTTTTACACAAAACTTGAAATTAAGAAAAAGTTTGCTCCAATGGTAGATTTATAAACGTTTTTGTAAAATTTGAAATGGCCAATTAGACCCCAACACATGCAAAATATAATTTTACGTAAATTTTCTAATTTTTTTTGTTGGAATTTTTTATTTATAATTTATTAGTCAAAATTGATCATGTTTTATAGCTATAAACGAGTATAAAAGTTATTACATTTTAAAGTTTCATAAAAAAATTATGAAAGAGCTAATGTGGCGATATAACTTAGATGAACTCATGAGTCTTCAATAATATATGTATAAGATTTGTATTTTCAAATAATTTTCTTCATTTGTCCTTGGCCACAATGAACTTAATTATTTTAATATGGGTTAGAGTTTGAACTTTTTGCTGAACTTGATAATTAAGATTTTGGAGAAAATTAAAACAATTATTTGTAAAAAAAAAAGTGTGCGTATAGACATAAAAGCCTAAAAAGGAAAAAAATTCAAAAAAATATATACCAAACTCACTATTTCACTCGGTATAGTTTGGCTAATAATGCAATTGCAGAACTCTTTAAACAATATATAGAAAAAAATTACCACTTATAAATGAGCTGAAATTGTTTAGTTAAACTTTTTTCTAGGGTTGGTTTTGATAATAATATGGAAAAAGAAAATAAAAATATTTAATTTTTGTGAGATGTTAGAAAATAAATTGAGCGGTGAGATGTTTTGTTACTTTGTGGCTTTTTTCATGGAAAAATTTTATTTGGTGGTTGAGGAATAATTTTTTTTCACAATAAATCATGAACGATGTAGGATATGTACTCATAAAATAAGCATAAAATGAAGAGTATCTTATTGCATACCTTAACTTATTTTCTAACTTACTTACCAAATCTAGTATTTTTATTTCTTTTTCGATGTTATCAAACGGTGCCTTAACTATATGAATAACTTCGGCTATTTTTTCAAGTACGTGGAAAGCGCACAAGGTTCAATAACTTTGCAATTTTTTCAAAATAAAATTAACCACAAATGAAGGTATGTTATTTAAGTTTTCTCTATCCTTCTCTCTAACCCTAATCTTTACTTTATGATGAGTTTTAGAGAAATTGTTTGAATATTCTATATCTACTTAATTTGTGGTGATTTATAAAGAAAGTTGTTTACATACTCTAGATTCTTGTCTAAATTTTATAACTTAAGTTTAATAATTAGATTAGAATGGATCATTAGCAGAGGTTGTCCATGCGAAGTTGGGCTCCGGACAAAAATACTATTATGGCCTTTATAATATTTATTGAACTTTAATTTTGTATACATACAGTATACAAGTATGGAAAAAAATTATTTGAACAATTTAATATTTATAAATATCATTTACCTAAGGTTAACAGTATGGATACGTCATTTTTTAGTTAGGACACATCTAGTCGGATAAAATTAACTTTTACCATGTTTATTTATAACTAATAAGGGCACACGTGCAAATAATTGAGTGCTAATAAAAATAGCACATTATTTACAAATATAAAACATCTGTAATCTCACTACAGAGTCTATTATTTTATTCTAAGATGTTGACGAATATAACATAGATTATAGCTCAAAACATTAATCTTGTTGAATGAAAAGCGGACAACTCTTTCGATGTATAAAAAGCTGAAGTTAATTATAGCACATGAAATAGTATGTTTTTCACCCTTTTATTCTTTCCAATATATAGACATCAATCAAATAGTATACTCTCTGTGTATATAATAGAACAAGAAGATGAAGAATTTGAGACATATATATATATATACGGTTAGTTTGGGGAAGAACAAAAAGATGAAGAATTTGAGACATATATATATATACACACACATAATTACAAGTAAATGAGTTGAGACCACAGTTTATCTCGCCCAATTCATTGCCGTTGCTCACTAGCATCAATGGAGTCTAGTTCTTTGGATTCCAATTCTGAAATCAACGGAGATGGAATTAGAAACAGAGAGGAATTGGTTTCATTGTCGGAGAATTATCCCTAGATCCTCACATCCTCCCCTTCCACGATTAGCCGTATGGTGAGGGACCTTTTATATTAGACTAGGGTTAAATTTACACAATTATAGATTATTTTTATACAAATAGTTGTAGCACTAATATGATAAAAAGAAATATGGACAACATATTAATTGTGTGTTCTTATTATCTCGTGTGGAACCAAATTAATTTATACAAGAATCGAGAAAGCTTAACACTTTTCTTTATAATGAATATAAATGGTTTCTAATTTGGTTTAAATTTTAGCACTGTTTGGGTTTTAATTAGGACTCCATATATTGTAATAATTTTGTTGCTGTATTGGTTATTGATTGGAGTTCTTTGTTGATTTTTGTATATTGTGATCAATAAATTTGGTAATATTTTGAAATTATTATTATGAGATAATTTTTTATTTTTTATTTTTTTATCATTAAAGGTTCTAATTTGGTTTGAATTTTATCAACTGTTTGGATTTTTAGTTAAGGATTTATGTTCTTGCATATTCTACTAATTTTGTTGATGTTCTGTTTGGAGCTTTTATGCTAGAATATTAGTATGCAGTCCCACACAATTTTTTAAAGGATGCGGTCTATATAGATATATAGTCTTTTAAAAGATGTAATTTTTGGAGATATTCTTTTTGGTAATTGCCAATGGCAAGATGCATATACATTCATACTTAGAAGTAGATCGATACTGATATTTTCGGTCCAAATAGTAATATCTCTCGGAGTCTAAAAAAGATTGCTAAACACCAATTGGATTTTTTTTTCAAAAAATAAAATAAAATTAGAATACTAGATGGAAAATGAAAGAAGAAGAATATACTATTATATAAAGCTAAAAGACACTTCGTTTATCAGTGAAGTTGTGTCAAATTTTTGGTTTTCCAATTTTACCCTTGCATGCTTTTAATCTCACAAAAAAGTAATGAGATTTGAATCCTTGCGCTTGCAAGGGTTATAAGATGCGCCACTTATTGCTTTTTTAGTTTATTTATTTTATATCATTTATTATCTACAACGCAGACACATTGTCTGTGTGAAAAAATCTAGTGTTTAATAATTATAGTAGAAGGACTCTATGGTTGCGTTTGATGCACATGATAAAAGGGTAAGTTCGGATAACTTTATCCTATCACATGTTTGGTGTTCGTCAGAATTAGATATCTTGGCTGATCATTTATTCTATTAAACCTTCTTATTCCACTGAGAGAGGGATTAACTAATCTCAACTAATCTCACCTAAAAGATGTGATTATTTTATCTTGTCCGAATGGGATTAAATGATCCTATCTCATCCTCTAACATAGCATGTCAAACACACCCTATGGGATTGGTCTAGTAGTTTACTATATTGGACGATTTATTTAACGGAAGATCTTGTATTCAAATTCTTCCAAGTACAGTTGTTAAAGAAAAATAAAAATACAATAGAAATGGATCATTAGTAGAGGTGGCCCATGCGAAGATAGGCCCTGTATGAAAAATACTATTATGGCCTTTTTTAATATTTACTAAACTTTAATTTTGCATATATATATATGTGTAGTATACAAGTATGGAAAAAAAAAATAAAACCTATTCGAGCAATTTAATATTTGTAGATAAGAAAATATCATTCAAACCTTTTTTTTATACATTTTTTATATAAGCTACTATTATATAAAGTCGGAAGGCATTTTAGTAATTACTTTTATTTAAGTTACTTTTATAGAAAGTCTGAACGCGGTAATTATGAAATTGTTGATTGGAGTTTCTGTTTTGATTTTTTGTTTATTGCGATCAATAAATTTGGTAATATTTTGAAATTACTATTATGAGATAATTTTATCTTTTAATATTATTAAAGGTTCTAATTTGGTTTGAATTTTATCAACTTTTTGGGTTTTTAGTTCAAGGATTTATGTTCTTGTATATTCTACTAATTTTATTGCTATTATTTTAGGAGTTTTTATGTGAGAAAATTAGTATCAAATCCCGCACAATTTTTTAAAGCACGCGGTCTATGTAGATATATATATATATATATATATGTATATATATTGTCTTTTAAAGGATGCAATTTTTGGAGTTATTCTTTTTGGTAGTTGCCCATGGCGAAGACGAATATACATTCATACTTTGAAGTAGATACTAATTTTTCGGTGCAAATAATAGTATCTCTCGAAGGGTCTAAAAACGATTGCTAAACGTCAATTGAATTTTTATTTTTCAAAAAATAAAATAAAATTAGAATTCTAGATGGAAAATGAAAGAAGAATATACTATAATATAAAGTTGGAAGGCACTTCATTTATTATTGAAGCCGTGTCAAGTTTTTGATCTTCTGATTTTGCTTTTGCATGTTTTTAATCTCACAAAAGAGTTACAGGTTTGAATCCTTGAGCTTGCAAGGTTTATAAGAAGCATCAGCCATGGACCACTTACTAATTTTTTAGTTTATTTCCTTTATATCACTTATTATCTATAATGCAAACACATTGTGTTTGTGCAAAAATCTAGTGTTTAATAATTAGAGTAAAATGGATCATTAGCGGAGGTGAAACATGCTAAGTTGGGCCCTGGACGGAAATACTATTATGGCTTTTTAATATTTACTAAAATTTTGATTTTGCGTATATGCAATATACAAGTATAGAAAAAAAAAATACTCCAACAATTTAATATTTGTACAGAAGAGAATATCAAAACATTTTTTATATGGTTTTTTTTTATTTAAATTACTATTACTAGTACTATTCGAGAAACAGGACACACGGGTAATATTTTCTTTAAAAGTAGCTAATCACTTAATTTCTCGGAGAAGAGGTTCCAACCTCGAAACACAAGCATGGCTCGTATCGCGGGAAGTCTACGAAATAATGGATAGATACTAGTACTGAATGAATTGTAAGCACTGAATTTTGATGCGCAATGTTCGATTTCTGTCGATGTGCTTCAAGAGAATGAATGGTTTATTGAATCTATGTTTTGGAATGTTAATTATATTGGTATACATAAAATTACAAGAACTATGGAACATGTACTTTCGAATGGTTGTAAACTGCAGATTCATAATATTAGAAGTTCGCAGATTTAAACAAGAAAACATTTATTCTTTTGTTCCATGTCAAATGTCGTGAACATAAAGTCACATTAATTGGTTAAATATATATGTATATACAGATCCCTTCTCTTAAGAACAATCTTTAAGTTAGCTAACTTAAGGACCGTCCATTTCGAGAGATAAACAAATGATTTTTTTCATGAAATTTGGTGAGAATGATTTACATAACAAGTAGATCATCTCCACCAAATTTCATCTAAAAAATAAAATGGGTAGTTGATTAACTAAAAATCTAAAATTTCAACGTCTAGAAATGCGCATATATATCAATTTTTCAGTTAACCCACTTTCCGATTTTTTTTTTTTTTTATAATATTTGGTGGATATGATCTACTCATTATAGAGATAATTTCTATCAAGTTTCATGAAAAAATTCATTCGTTTACCCCCTTAAAAAGGACGTTCCTTAAGTTAGTTAACTTTATTACAACATAATTATTAATGCATCCAATAATCAATATAAGGGGTTGGTCAATTTAAAGGATATTGACAAATTTACACATGTTTTCAAATATATAAACCCAAATAGCGCTGGGTGCTTCAGCTGTTACCTTCGTTCTCTTTGCAGTCCATTCCCCCATTCATTTGAAGGCGTCTTGTTTGGGAATGATTTCAACTATTCCCTCTCTTTCAAATAAATAATATGTCTTTTATTGTTATGATATCTTAAACTAATTGTCTCATTTTTTTAGGACATAACTAATTTACTAAATTTCACAAATAAAAGATAAAATGTATCCTTCATTGTTTATGATACTAACTACCCACCCGATGAAAAGAAGAAATGATGAGCTATTTTTGTAGACTTGAACATATTTGCCTACACTACAAAACCCCTTCCTCAAAACCTGAAGGTCCACAAAAGAATAGCAAAATGGGGATAAAAATTTCTTAAAAATTAGCAAGTATGATTTTGAATTCAAGAAATACGGTGAATCTTCAAGTTTCTATAACAAGTTGCAAGCCCTTTTCTGAAATAATCAGACTTTATGTTGCTTTTTTTTAATCCAAGCAATATACAAATACATCCTGAGTTCTAACCATAGTAGGAGGTGAAAGAGATGGAAGTGTCGTAATTCAAATTTGATGCCTTCCCCTTATAATGGCAAAAAAAATTAACGTAGTTCGAATTCTAAGGGAAAAAAAAAAATGAAACTAGTTGCCTCAAAAAATCGATTTTGATTAGGGGTTTCAAATGATTGAAAATAACTAATTTTTATGATAACTTAAAATAAGAGGAAGAATTTCCTGAGATGTTTTATTACTTTCTTGATTTTTCATGAAATTCGATTCTTTGGAACGTTCAATAAGAAAAAAAAAATATGTTACAAATAAGAAAAAGATGAAAACATTTCATCAAATTACACTACCCTTTTTTTAACTTCTAAAAATTAATTGTTTCCAATCATTTCTCAACCTTTGCAATCAAATGGACCTGACTATTTCATAGCGTTCCTACTGAGACCAAAAATTTTGCACAAGACATTAAATTGATATTGTAATCAGAAGTTGATTCTGACCAAAACTCAACAGCTATCTCACCTTTTCCATCAGAAGAGGGTGAATCAAAAGTATAAACATAACATCGCTAATAATCATGACCAACAAAATGTCAAAAAAACATCTGATTATCGGAATCTGCCAAACTAGAGTTCCAAAACAGTCGTTAAAAGGAATTTTGAAAAAGAATAAAAAGCTAAAAAGTTCCATTATATGTAGCTAAAAAGATGCAGAAAATGTAGCTACAAACTGAACTACTTGATGTTTATGGCAGTTGCATAAAACATAAAGCGAACTCTAGAGATAGCATCTATTTCATTAATCTCTCTCTCTCTCTCTCTCTCTCTCTAAATGAACTGTGACGAATACATGGGGGTGGTTAGTTGACCTAGTGCCATCAAAATTATTCCCGTTCAATACGCTGATGCCACGAGGTGTCGTTATTGCTTCTTATCTTCCGCTTTCCTTGGCTGCAAAAATAAATGAGAACAAAGGCATTATGAAGTAGAAAGAGATATCCACACTAGTATGAAATATATCGTTCATACATTGATCTATATACATATATGTGGCATGTGGATGTACAATAGTTGATGAAATGGATTTTCAATATCAAACTCCAAGTCCAACCGACGGAAGAAAATAAATAGCCATGATTACATTATTTTGTAACTTCTTCACGTCAGACATTATTCAAAAACAAAAAAGAAAAGAAAGAGTGATGAATAATCAACAAGTAACAACATTCGGACCACTCTATAATGATCTTCTCAGTGAAAATCTTATCTAAAAGAAAGAGGTTTTTGACAAGACAATGGACGAGATCAAAATATCTAAACCTTTAATGGAACTCGAAAGGGGACTACTAATAGCACCACTGATAAATATAAAGCCTGTGTCGAAGGATGTTATTAAAATACCAAGAGCCAAAAAGTAACAAGAATAGTGAAGTTCACTCTCCATAAAGCCGTGCCTATATGCGAGATTTACAATTTATATCTTTAACGTGCCTGAATAGGGTTAATGACTTGGTGGGCTAGCCCATTACTGGAAATATGATATTAGAGAAGTGCACTTGTAGTCCTCAAATATCTGCTTACTCTTAGAATTTGTTTGGTTTGTTCTTTTGAGTTTTCCTAGATTTGTTAACTCCCTTCCCCATTTAAGATTCCAACGTCTTGGACAAGAATATAAGATTCATAGGAAAAAGAGAATTTCCTAGAAAAAGGAATTACGTGACAAAAATACGGCGCTTCTCTGTTTTTTCTTTAGGAACAAAATACTCCACTTACAAACAACAAAATGTTAGGGTCCCTTTCTGAAAAGATGAAACTAGGAACCGAGAAGTCCTCGAAGGCACTGCTCAATAAAGCCACTATTTATCATAAACTCCATTATCCATAAAAACTACATTATATCTGTAAACATTAGAAGACATTTTCTTTACGATCTTGTTAAACTTTGTCCTAAGAGTACATGTTAAGAACCCCATTAAAGAGTTGACAAGACTTTTTTCACGGTATCCTGTGCCTTGTAAGGTGCTTATCTGGTCCTACTTCTTTCCATATATAGGTACTTCAAGTGTAATACTAAGTTTCATATCAAAGCCAAGAAACACAAATGACCTTTTTACACAAGCGATTTACTACTAAGGTGCTTATCTGTGCCTAAAAAAACTGTAACACCATGTTCACAAAACATATACACTATGACCATATTTCCACATTCACGTGCACATTTTCTCTTCCACTTCTACTTCTTGGTATTGTATAATAAATGATTAGAATCGTTTTAGAGGCCTCTCGTATGCAGGGAGAGTTCACTTAATCATTTCAGTATTGACCAGCATTCATGCTTACTCGAGTAGAATCCTTCTGTTTATTAAGAGGTAGGTGTTATTTTTAGGAAGTTTTTGTGGTCCAGTGCTACTATGAGAAGGGTTTCTACTAAAGTTGCTCAGGGTGATATCTGTTTGTCTAAAAAGGAAGGAAGAATAAAGCTAATATGGCTAAGCATCTACAGGATATAGCTAGTAAAATGGACTCTCTATAAGTGAAGCGGTGTACACATACATTATAAAAGATGATTGGGTGTGGACTATTAATTGCAGCCAAAATGTATCTTGGACACGGAGAAAGATTCTCACGTTTAGGCATAGCTTTCAGACCTATATTGGCAGGGGATCTTCATGTGGATCGATAATTGTAGTCTGTAGGCCTTTGATAAAAAGATTTGGAATCTAAAATTGTCTATGATTTTGTAAGCAATGTGCAAGCTAGAGCCTGTGACTATATTAGAGATGGTAACCGGAATTTTCCTAGACCTCTTCAAACCTGCAGCAGTTGGTTCATAACTTGCCTACTATCAATGGCTCTGCTGATTGCGGAATTGATTTGTCATCCTTCAAGCATATTTACGAGTGCTTTAGCCAAGGAAGCCATTAGACACCAACTTAGTTAAATCTTCAAGTTTGCATAACCAGGATTAATCTTTCTTCTCACTTTTCTTTTTTATTATTATTTTGAATACAAGTTATGCAAATATTTCCACGGGGAGGGGGTAGTTGAGGCTTGAACATGAATACTCTCTGTACTACGTCCAAGAGGGCACTTTCTACGGCTAGACTAACCCACACAATCTTGATGCTTCTCTTTAGATTGCCTATCATAAATTGTTCTCTAAATAGCCATTTGGATATGTATGATGAAACAAAACAAAAGAGTTGAAAGGTTGACACAATCTAAAGAGGTCCTGCTTTCAACTGTCGCACTACGCGCTTTTGAGTTATCGGCCCTATATGAAAACATACAGAGCTTAAGGTAGAAAAAATGATTTTTTTGCAGAAAACATTGTGTATGAATTCTGTTTTATAGCTTGAGTTCTTCATGTCCCAGCAACAGGTGCATCCTAACTCATATGCTCTAGTTATAGTACAATTAAGA
Organism: Lonicera japonica; assembly: GCA_021464415.1. Lineage (NCBI taxonomy): Eukaryota > Viridiplantae > Streptophyta > Magnoliopsida > Dipsacales > Caprifoliaceae > Lonicera > Lonicera japonica. Next base: position 3,495,869 of record CM038468.1, on the reverse strand, counting down.
TTACTAAAAATGGCCACATGGGACATGACCGCTCTATGATATTAATCAACTGCTTATTCTACATTGGTGGGGCAGCCATCCTCCTCTCAAACAAGCCCTCTGATCGCCGATAATCAAAGTACCAGCTGATACAAACCGTCCATACACACAGAGCAAGTTTGATCGTTCCTACAATTGTATCAGGCGAGAAGAAGATAAAGAGGGTTGGGCTGGGATCACCATCACAAAGGATCATTTGGTTGGAGTTAACAAAGCTATAGAATCCAACATAACCACACTCAGTTCCCTGATCCTTCCTCTACCGCAACAAATCCGGTTTACGACATCTTATATCATGAGAAAATTTCGCATAGGGAAGATCTAGTTGTACATTCCTGATTTCAAGAAGGCCAATCATCAGTTTTGTGCACATGTTGGGGGGAAACTAGTGATGGATGATGGAGTGCAGAGGAACTTGAGTTTTAAGGGTGTTGATATGGAACCCTCTAGAATGACAATGTATAGGTTTGGTAATACTTCCGGTAGTTCAGTGTGGTATGCACTAGCCTATGCTGAGGCCAAGGGGAAGATCAATAAGAGGGATCATGCATGGCAGATTGCATTTGGGACTGAGTTTAGTAAGTGTAGTATTGTAATTTGGTGAGTGATGAGGGCTGTTGGCTATGAAAAGATGAATCCTTAGACGGCTGAGATTGATGGTTTTCCAGTACTTGAATAACCTTAAATCATTCCCTTTCTTTTAAGAACCATCTAAATACGCATAGTTATTATACTATTCTTCTGGTTGGTACTAAATTATGCAATTCCCGCATCATATTTAAAAAGAAAACAAATTATGGAATGAAAATGGCCATTCCATTCGTCTGTTGGCGGCAAGTTGCGTACCACCAAATTTCAGTTAGTCACAGCAGTGTCTCAAATTAAGATACTTACTTTACCTTTTGGCATGGCTCAATGTAAGAATGTTGTTTCAGAGAATAGGCTCTAAAAAGAGGGTTGCATACAAAACTTGACATTTATTTATAATACAAATATCATACGTAACATAAATAAATATCATACATAACAACAAATCTAATCTTCAGGCCTAACTAAATAAAGAAGGGGTGTTTTTTAGAAGTTCAAAATATCCTTAAAATGTTTTACTTTCAGATTGGGACTCTTACTTTAAGAGAGGTTAATTGTCTGCCCAACAAAACAATCAGAAAGTTAAAAGTAGTGCCCCAACACATTCTGCTTCTCTATCAGTTGCTTCTTATAATCAAGGTTATGCATCAAATTTCAACGCAGCCAAATTAACAGGCAACACATCAAACATAAGCAGTATGAAAAAAATATTCCCTATTAACAACCAAAAATGTGAGCAAAAGGCAGAACTAGGATTCATTGCTTTGATTTATAAACACCTACTAAATCTTTCATTTCACATATTTTAAATAACGAGAAAACTTAACCAACCTTAGTTTTGATCTAAAAGCCAGGAAGGACCATATATACATACACAAACATATATATATACAAATGAAGACGCATGTATGCATTCTAGATAAGTCCAATTTTATTTTTTTCCTGTTTCAAGCAAATTGTGGAGTTATGATCTAAAAGCCAATGAATCTAAACAACCAACCAAAGCAATAACAATGAACTAATTAAGAAAGAGAAGAAAACAATCGCAACAGAGACATACTGATGTAGCATTGGTTCGTCCTTTAGGACTCACTCCATCTTAGGGGAGTAATCAACTCCTTGTCTTGAATGAAGAACAAAAGAACGAATATACGCGCGCAATCTCTCTCTCTATCTCACAAGAATCACTCTCTATTACATCAACTATATTACGCAAGTTGAACCCTTTCTTCCCTCTTACAGAGTGTCTCAAAACTTGGTCATAAGTTGCACTACTTCGAGATATGAAATGGCCCAAAAACTACACCATTTTTCCAGGTAAACATTGGGGGGGTGAGTTGGTTGATATTCTACTTTTGTACTAAATGTTGGGGTGAGGCTCCATTAGTAAAGGCCTTTCTCCAATATTTTGCATGTAAGGAGACATAGTCAGTAGTTCAAGGAGACTCAAATACTGAAACTCAAAAAAGTGACTCAAATGATATGATATCAATGCCGGACTAATATAAATCCTTTCCATAAAGACTATTATCTTATCGCATCTAGCAATAATCATATACTAGTATATCCTATCCTATTATGCATCCTTATTTGGCTCATCCAAATGTAACCTAGGTTGGTCTGACTTTTGATCCCAATTTCCTAAATTTTAATGTTCCCAATAAAACTATTGCCAACTTGATGACACTTAAAGATGTCAATTGCTACTTGCACCCATATTTTCAATAGCTTTACTTGATTTTTCTATTTTTTTTGTATACTTCTCTGTTTGCTCCATTAATTTCACTGTTTTTTCATTCAACAATTCTGTAAGAAATCACAAAAAACGCAGTTATCTCAAATCTGAGTTTTTCCTCAAATTCATTCCCAAATTTCAGAAACATATAGGGAGAGGAGGATCATAGTTGCTCTAACAGTATATACCCAAATTTCCCACACCAATACTAATCAATAAAAGGGAAAGTTAAACCAAGTAACATAACACACACACACACCAATTGTTCGACAAAATGCCTCAATGAAAAGAAACACAAAAACACCCACAAATCATTTCAAAACCCATTGTCAGGATCAATTACCTTAGTACCAGGAGCTTTCTGGAGAAGCTCCTCCTCAGGAATAACAACAGGCCACTTCTCACCCGCATCCCTAAACATCTGCTCAGTCTCAAGATGCTGACCCTTTTCAAGAATCATGGTCCTGATGGTCTGTGCAGGTGTGGAGGTTGCATCGAACACTTCCTCCACTCCGTTGACAAAAGTGACTGTTATCTGCGGTGGATGGTCGTCGGTGCGACGCTTGACGAGAAGTTGGCACGATGGGTTCGATTCCTTGGCTTTGCGGGCGTTGCACTGTGCCAAGAACTCCATGCAGGCTGCAGTGCGGGGATCTAGTGCGTTGAATTCGATTCTTACTTTTGATAGGAACTTCAACATTCTCTTCTTTTTGATCGAGGATACTGAGAAAGATGAGTACGAATGATTAGCGATCCACAACAATAGTGTTGCACTTTAAATTTAGTTTTAATAACAGTGTTCTAAAGGATTTAAAATATCACCTAAAATATTTTTATGAAGGGGTTAATTACAAAAATATACAACGTACTTTCACCCATTTTACACTGTAGTCATTGTATAATTTTTTCGACAAAACTGATAGTGTACTTTGTGTTTGTTTTCATTTTGGTCATTCCATCTATCGGGTTTAGTAACTCCGTTAATGGTGACCACCGGAAAAGAAGTGCAATAGAAAGGGGAGAGAGAAAGAAGAAGAGGAGCAACAGATTGATGGTGGTAGTTAATGCCGTAAATGGAGGTGATTATAGTGTTGCCGGCGTGAAGATCACAGACGGGTATAAATTTTTCAGTGACCACCGGAAGAGGAGTAATAAAAAGGGGGAGAGATAGAGAGAAGAAGAAGAAGAAGAAGAAGAAGAAGAAGAAGCAGAAGCAGAAGATCGATGGTGTATATATGTATAGCAATAGAAAGGGGAGGGAGAGGATAAGAAGAAGAAGAAGAAGTAAAGAAGAAGAAGAGGAGCAACAAATTGATGGTATATATATACGCTTTCTCTCTCTAAATTTTCCGGTGACCACCGGCGTTACCGGCGTTACTAACCCAAGTGGACAAAATGACCAAAATGAAAACAAACACAAAGTACGCTATTGGTTTTGTCGAAAAAATTGTACAATGATTGCAGTGTAAAATGGGTGGAAGTACATTGTATATTTTTGTAATTAACCCTTTTATGAAGTATTAGGGTGCATTTGTTTTGTTGTCTAATCTGAAAATTAATAATCGGTTCTAAAGTTTGAAAATTGAATCAGAAAAATATGTTTGTTTTGTTTTTGAATATCATATTTAAATAGGTGTTGTTTGTTTGAAGATATTAAATCTAAATGCTGAATAAATTTTATTTGAATAAATTTGCCATTATCCACTTATTTTATAAAAATGAATCAAATGACTATATTTAAGCATAAGGGTAAAAGATGTATTTTAAGAGGCAAAGCTACATCTTATTTTTTAAGAAGCAAAATAAATATTGAGATTTGAATTTTTAAACCATCCAAATAAAAATATATTCTCTTAAGTTTGAATGGATCAATTATTCAGACTTACGAGACTTCGCTGCTAAATTTTTGCTCAATTTCATTTACAGTTTCAACTACGGCAGGACTCAATTTGGGTCCAGAACCAAAATAATATGTACCGAACCGACAATTTCAGTATAGCCAAATACAAACCAATCCCAAACTGAATATAAATCGAGTACCGAAATTTTAGTTACCGGAAATTTAGCTTAGTAAATGAAATAAATTGGTAAAACTGAAATTGCCAACTAAATCCTTAAATTGAAAGAGTAAACAACTAAATTTAGATCTAGAGATAGCAACTCAAAGTCTCAGACTTCATAGATGCTATTTTACAACTCAAATTTTACAAAGAAAACAAATAATAAAACAAAGAAGCACCAACTAGGGCACTAGGCAACTATTACACATATTAGATTTCACAAAGAAAAGGAGAAACAGAGATTTGATTTTACAAATACGGGTTTTAAAAGGCGTTTGAGGCGCACACCTCGAGGCGCGCCTCAAGGCGAGGCGGGAGTAAAACGCTCCAAGGAGTGAATTTTTGACCAATTTCTGAGGCTTACGCCTCTTCTGTCTGAGGCGTAGGCCTCGAGGCGTTCTGCAGTGAGTGCAGTGAGAGAAAGAGAAACATTTTGCTGAGGTAGGGTTTCATGGTGGAAGAAGAAAAAGCAGCAGCAACTAGGTTAAAATGGAAGAACGAAGGAGAAGAAATGAGATTGAGAAAGACTAGAGAAGGGAGAAGGCTTACCCAAAATAGAGAGTTTCAAGGAGGGAAGCTCCAATCTTGATGACAGTGGTGAATTTTGAAGAAGAGAGGGATGTGCGGATGGGAGAGAGGAGAGGAGAGTGACTGCTGTCGTATATTCTCAAATGGAGAAGAGGTTATGAGATATTTTTTATATTTAGGTTTTTATAAAGACCAAAATGACTTGTGTGTCCTTGGTCATTTAAAATATTTACCATGGGTCCATTAAATTTGTGAGACGTACTCTTTCTTTTCTTTCTTTTTTAGAGCAAAGTACTCTCTTTCTTTTTTAAAAACAAATTGTTACTTATTTAAATGATATTTAATATTTTGAAAAGTAACCAAAAATAAATAAATAATACATTTAGTTAAAATTTTGCTACATAATGCAATTTAATATATATATATATATATAAAGTAATTTAATTTATGTTTTTTGTGATTTTATTAGACAAAAATAAAATAAAAATGAGGCTTATGCCTCAATAAGCCTCGAAACTTACGCCTCGTCTCGTCCAGGCCAAACGCCTCAAACTCGCCTTTCGCCTTTTAAAACATTGGAAATACCCAATAAGATTTTACAAAGATTTTACTAAGAATGAACTTTGAAAGTATTACACAGATTTGATATATTTACATATAGGTATAAGTATGAACTTTGAAAGATTTACAAAGCAAATAAAAAAAGAAAATTATGAGATCAATATCGTATGCTGGTAGTATCAGTCACGGTAATGATGCAATAAATCTAGACCATATCGCATGTTGAGGCATAAATTGCATCATGGAAAAGTTACTCAAATGTCAAATCATCAAAGAACAAGAGAGTTGGTGAGAGGAATGAGAGTAGAAGCACCATTTATGGAAAAGAGAGAGGGAGAGAACCACTTATATTTGAGATGAAAGCTACTTGAGAAAGTAGGCACATGAAGACATTTATAAAAGTATAGGTGTGGATGAGCCCATATAGCCATTTAAGGTTTAGAACTAGAGTGTGGAGAGAGGCTCTCCTCTCTATGGTTGTCTTTCTTCTCTAAGCCAGATTTTGTTGAAAGGCCCAAGCCTTGCTTTTATGGGGGAGCTTAGATGAGTGATTGGACAAGTGAAAGAACATGGGTTAATACATTGGGTGGTAATATGTGTTTGGATGAAATGAGGGACTCCGGCAGTTAACGAATGCTCAAATGGGTAGGAGTGGAGTCCCTCTTCAGTTCAAGGTGATCGAGCTGGTGGGGTGCCCAACGAAGCTCTGCTCAAGCTTCAAAGCCATCATCATATTGTTCCCTAGGACTAACCCATAACCGTACCGACATGGATACAGTGGGAGAGCCGCTGACAGGGCTTTGTGACACTACTGAGAGTGTATACCTAGAGGTTCCAGTAATCCTATCGAGAGGATATCCAAGAGGGTTTGGTGACCCTAACGAGAGGGTAAACTAAGAGGTTTTGGTAAACCTAGGTGAACTCCCTTTTTAAAGAGTCTCACGTCACCTAACTAGAGGATTTGGACCAATCCTCCTTACATGGGTACACCATACAAGTTCAAATTTACTCGGCTTTTGGCAAATGACCATGCCTCTTCAGCCGTGCTACTGCACTATCCATTAGCTGATTAATTAGACTAACTAGAGGAATTTCCAAAAACAAGCAAGAAAGGAAAAAAAAATCTTAGAACTTTATTGGAGGAAAATTCAACCAAAGATCATTAAATACACTTTCACAATTCAACTCAACTCAATTGACCGTGTTTTGATGTTCTTTTTATCAGCATAGAAACATAGCCCAAATCTGAGAAAAATGAATGTAGTTCTCAATTTAAGGTTAAATCTGTTGACCTATAAAGTCAATTAATCTTATTTTGATAATTACAATAAGTTAATATTGTGTTATTTAACTCGGTTGTTCATTGATAATAGCCACTTTAACCGAAATATCTTCCGACCAAGTGTAACTTAAAACCGAAGTAATCATATTCTCACATAAGCTCTGCAAATGCCATTATTCACAAGAAATCTATTTTAGAGATTCACATATGCTATACAAAGTCAAGAATGATCTCAATATGCTCTACAAGATATCAAGAACAAGAAAGAATCAAGAACTTCAATCAAGTGAAGATACGCTCAAGAAAATCAAGCATCACGAAGACTCGAAGCATTTATAAATTAAGTGAGTGCTTGGATTTTATGTAAAAGATATCATTGATCATTTATATAGCTCATACAATGATTTAACCTTGTCAAGATTGATCAAAACTAGTTTTTACTTTGAAAACATTTTTTACCGAAAACTAGGCTTCTTGGAAAATTCTCTATAAATTCATATGAATGAATTTTGTTACAAAAACTATTTTAGAAGTCTTAAAAAACTATTTTTGACATTCTCCAAGCATTAAAATCAATTTCGGAGACAAAATGCAAAAGTCGAAAAACGCACCAAACCTCCCCACTCCAGAAGCATGTAGTCGACTACATGGTCTCTGAGGGAGTCGACTACAAGGCAAAATATAGCCGTTGGAACTTTTTCTAAAGTCCATTTTTGGCCCATTAATTTATTTTTTCTCCTCAAACGGCTATAAACTTTTTCCACCTATATATATGAGTTCTAAGACTCATTTTAAACAACTTGAATGATCTTACAAATCCATATTTCATATATTCACATTATTCAAGTTTGAAAGCTAAGACATTGATCAATTTTTTCATTCTTAGAGCTAATATTCATTGATCAATTTTGATATCTCTTAGTGTGAGCTTCATTTGTAATTTGATATACACGAGAGCTATTGTACATTGGTGTTTGTCACCAAAACTTGTTCAAATCATTTTTTGTGAGAGGTGTATCTCATAGAATTAGCAAGAGGAATTTCTTGTGAGAGTATTGAATGTGTTTTCAATACTTGTAAGAGTGTGTGAGAAGAATACACTTGTAGTGGTTTGGTCTTCATCCGGAAGGAGATCGGTTATAGTGTAAATTCTCGGGGAACTAACCGAGCGAGGATTAGGGGGAACAAGCCGAACCGTGTGGACAAAAAATCTTCGACTTTGATCGGTTCTATCCTTCTATCTCTTGCTATATTATATTGTGCTATTTGTTCTTTGTGCTTGGAATTATCTTTGTTATTATTTGCCTGATAAATATAGATATAATATTTTTAAATTGTTTTAAAAATACGATTAAGTTTCAAAATCCCTATTCACCCCCCTCTAGGGTATTTTCCGACCTACAAAATCAAGGAATGTAAAATGCAAGTTCCAGGTTCAAAATACTAAAATTTCAGGTAAATCTAGGCAAAAGCATTGAAAGAAGCAATAATCAGTGGAGTTTTGAGTTCTAGGGTTTCTGTCATAACAATCATAAAGCATTTTCATCTTTACGCATAAATCGCATGCACATAAAGGAGACTGACTTTATATATATACATGTAAATAGATAGAGATAGAGCTTACTGTGATTGAATGTTAAAGCTAATTGAAATTTGATTTGATTTGAATTTGGGCGTTTCGAGAGAGGAAGAGCCGGAATCTTATGTTTTTGCCCCTCAGACGGTAAAAATCACAAGTTCATTCACGAATATATAGACAGAGAGACTGAGAGTGCGAACGGCTAGGAGAGAGATTGAGAGATAGAGAGATTGGGAGTGCGAACAGCTAGGAAAGAGATTGGGAGATAGAGAGAGAGAGATTGGGAGTGCGAACGGCTCGGGGAGAGATTGCAAATCGCTGTAGCAGAGCTTTTCCGGGGAGACTAGTCCTCAATTTGAACTTTTTCGGCAAGCTAATGCTTTTTCTCCGGTGAGGTGAGGTGAGGTGAGGTTAGGTTAGGGCTTTTTTTCAGCTAGATATATTTTGGGGATTTCGCGAGGAGAAAGGGGATTTAGGGTTTTGGTTGCTGTAGTTGATGTCGAAAAATCGAGAGGAAGAGTCCTTTTTTTAAGTATGATGGTTTTAAAACATATTTAGGAGAATAGGTTGGTTTTGAACATATTTGCGAAAATAGGGTAGTTTTAAAAACGCTGGTTAAAGTAACGATTTTTTCCTTAAAAACGCTGTTGAAAACAACAATTTAAAAAAAAAATCGAGTTGTAAAAACGCTGATTTCTGTAGCGTTTTTACGTGAAAAAACACCGTCCTCCCTAGCGTTTTTACGCTTAAAAACACTAGCACATCTAGCATTTTTAAATCGACCACTTTTCACCCCTTTTAACCTAACAGCAGGCAGCTTAACATATACACAGCCGCCTGAAACATCTTCAGCTCACCTGAAACTCACCATCTTCATTTAAGCTCCATTCATTCATTCCTGAAGTTCCATTGCACTTTAAAACCTCCATTGCACTCCAAAACCTCCATCTATTCACTTGAAAAGAAGAAGGTTAGTTTATTACAAAGTTGATTTTTTAGTATATATTGTTATATTTCACATAATATCAAGTTATAATGGGAAAGAAATATGTTTGATTGTAATGTATATATGTGGATTTATGATATAGATTTGTGGATTTATGATATAGATTTATGGAATGAATGTATGTATGTATGTTCAATATTTATTTTCTTTGACAAATTTATTTTATAATTTTAAAGAATGTATTTGTTAGTATAAATATAGAAAAATGATATTAGCACTCCACGCTTATCCTATAGGACAAAAGTGTCAAAAAACCTCTATTTTTTGCTAAATATATTACATTATAATTAAATTTTTTTATGGAAGAGATGATTTACAATTTTGAATAAATTATTTATTATCATATTTCGTAGGGCTTTATGTTAAAAAAAGTGTTTATCATCATATATTGTATATCTTGGCAATTTTAAGTATATTATTTATTATCATATTTCGTATGGCTTAATCCTTAATATTTTATTTTGAACAATTATTTAAGAATGTTGAAGATTGTATATATGTATTTATTTTAATGAGAAATGAGTTTTATGTTAAAGAATGTCTTTATCATTATTTATTGTACGTTTTGGCAATTATAAGTATATTATTTATTATCATATTTCGTATGGCTTATTGCATAATTTTCTGTTTTGAATAATTAGTCAAGTGTGTTGAAGAATGTATATATGTACTTATTTTAACATCATATATTGTACATCTTGACAATTGAAAATATATTATTTATTATCAGCTAGTGATAAATTTGATTAATTGTGTTGAAGGTGAAAAATGGCAAGCCGACAAGTTTTTACGCTTTTATATTGGGGCGGACATATTATTAGCGGAGAGTATGGCTATGGTTACGATATTCCGCACAAAAGTGGCATTATCTTAAATGAAGATATTACCTACTCGGAATTAGTACAAATTATTTATTCTGCTATGGATGCTGACTGATCGCCGTCGACGTTAAAGATTTTCTGTAGATGCCCAATATTCGTGTCTCCAAATACTTGTAGCTACTTTATTCATGAAATTAACAATGACGGAACCTTACGGTTTGCAATGGGTACTATTTTCAATGCTTCGTTTGTCAATGTGATCGAGTTGTATATAGAAAAAATTGTCCTGAATTATGATGTAGGGCCAATTGGGGAAAATTTTCCATTGTCTGAATCGTACAACTCACCACCATCGACACAATGCACTTATATTTCTAAGTTGCCGAGTAGTTCGCAACCATCATGAAGACTTGAATTTGGTGGGAGTAAGAAGAAGATTTACAATCCGAATCTACCCACAACCAAGGCCATGTATGACTGTGGAGATGGTGGCCCCGAGGCCATGTATGACTGTGGAGATGGTGAATATGATGACGCCACTGGAGAGGATACGGATTGGGGCTCAGATTCCGACAGTTTTACAGAATCCAGCGACAATGAAAGTGATGAAGGGGAATAATCAAAGCAGTTCAAGCATGTTGCTGAAGATATACCATCGTTCTACACACAGTATAATGTTATTTTTGTGGACCAGGAGTTGACGATGAATGAGAAGTTAGAAGATGAAAATGAATTGCGAAAGGGGCTGACGTACGAGACTAAAGATGAGTTGAAGATTGCCGTAAAATATTTTGCAATTAAGAATGCAAATGAATTTATCGTCGATGAATCAAAGGCAGATACATGGGCAATTAGGTGTAGATTGCATGAAAAAGGGTGCAAATGGTGGCTTCGTGCGTGTAAAAGGAAGAAAAAATACGGGCAATTTGAGATAACCAAGTACGAGGGTTCCCACACATGCATGTTTGATCGTTTGAAATTAACTCACAAACATTTAGACTGTAAATTCATTGCTAGCAAAGTAAAACAATTGGTTGAGGTTGATCCAGGCCTTACGATTTGCGTTATCGTTGCATTTGTTAAGGATAAATATGGCTACAAGATTTCATATTGAAAGGCATGGAATGCGAAACAAAAGGCTATTGAAAAATTATTTGGCAATTGGAAAGACTCTTATGCTATTATGCCCAGATATTTAGCCGCCATTAAGTACAACAACCCACGCACAATCCACAAATGTAAAAGCAAGGTGTATGATGGGCATTATCATATTTTTGACAAGAACTTTGGGGCCTTTAGTGCGTCTATTGAAGACTTTATGCATTGCCGACGTATTATAAGTATAAACGCGACATATCTACGTGGTAAGTACAACGAAAAATTGTTTGTTGCAATGGCCATGGATGCCAGCGAAGGGATATTTCCACTGGGGTTTGGATACGGCGATGAGGAAAGTCACGACACATGAAATTATTTTCTCACGCGACTTTAGCATTATGTCGTGAAGGGAAGGGACGGAGTATGCTTGATTTCTGATCGCCACAGGGGCATTCTTTCTGTAAGACGTTAAGGATCTTAATGTGGAAGGCTGCTACTGCTTACTGCTTACTGCTTACCCAAATTCAATAAGTACATGGACATGATAAAAGAATATGATGAACATCAAGAGAGCGAAGGAAAGAAAACATGAAGGTGGCTTAACCAAATTCCCCTAGAGAAATGGACTTTTGTTCACGATGGAAGGTTTCGCTATGGGATAAAGTCGACAAATATTTCAGAAGTTTTTAACGGGGTTTTAATTGGAGCCAGGTCTTTGCCTGTTACTGCGTTGGTGCAGCTCATTTTTCATCGCCTTGTTTCATACTTTTGTAATAGAGGCGAGGAAGGGAAATAAAGACTTGCCAATCCTGAGTTGGATCACACGACATTCATGGCGATTAAATTATCAAAGGTTACGAAGGATATCAACAAATATATTATTTACAGGCATAACAATTCGCAGGGAATAGCCTCCATCACATTAGCTAAAGGAAAAATGAAGAATGTAAACATCGAGGAAGGCACGTGCAGCTGCGGTAGGTGGGAAATTTATAAATACCCTTGTGCACATGTCATGGCGGTGTGTGCTGAACTAAGGGTAGATCCGAAGTATTTAATTCATCAAAACTTAAATCTTGAGGCATATGTAGCTACATATTCTCGTACTTTGTATCCTGCTTTGCCAAATGAATTTTGGGAAACCCATTTGCCTGATACTGGTGCAGGTGTTTTGATCCCTAATCCAAATTTGTTGCGTAAAAATGGTCGTCCATCTAGGCGCATTCATAATGAGATGGATGTAAGCGATCGTCGAAGAAACAAACATTGTGGAATTTGTGGGGAGGCGGGACATGATCGACGCACTTGTCCTCGAAAAAACAAACAAACAACTGTTGTTGCCTTATAAGTAGACATGTTGCCCTTTTTGTATTTTTCTTATCTTTCAGTATTCATAGTTTCTGTTACTAGGATTTTCGGTTCAGTTATGATGTATTGTTAATTTGCACACTGCGTATATTTTCATGATGTGTTGTATTTGTTAAATATGAGTGTCACTCAGGATTCGAAGTATGTCAGCCTCCACTATAATGATGACTATTCATGCATAATGTATTATCACATGTTATTATGATATTTACGTTACGTTATGACTGTTGACGCATAGTATGCCCCTATTTAAATTTGAATTTAAAGTAGCAGCATCATTGTCAGGATAACTGTTAATGCTTAGTGTACTGTCACATTATTATAAATTAAAGTAGCGTATTGTCATCTCAGGCATGCATTTAGATTTTGAGCATAATGACACTGCAGTGTATTGTCATATTAGTGCTCCAACTCATGTACTATAGTAACCCACGCCTATGTAAACATTATAAAAGCATCATATGTACATACTTTATTTTCATATCACTCTCAATCAATAATGGCTTCTTCAAGCTCAAACAATAACCATTCTGAAGATATAGATGGATTTTCAATACCTGACAAAATCTTGTTGTGCGAGGCTTGGAAACAAATCACCCATAATGGTAAGTGCTGTGAGCGGGATAACCCGTGAACATGGGAGCAAATGGCTGAAGTTTTTAATTCGGCACCTAAGCAATCAAACTCTTTGTGGAAAGATAGGGTTGTAATGCCTACTCAACTTGTAAGCCTGTGGGCAAAAGTTGAACCAGCGGTGAAAAAGTTTAACCACTTTTACAATGAGAAGGAAATTCCTACTCCGCATCCTAAAATTTCAACTTTATCTCCTGCAAATCGAGGCTACTACCTCGCGAAATTTTACGGTGATTTTGAAAGGGAAACGGTAAAAAATTACCTTTTGCAATTATAATTTTTTTAAATCTTGAGATATTAATTTTAACGATATTTAATGCATAGTTTTTGATCTTGTCTTTCCTGCAGAAAGAACACGCATATCTCATGTACTTGGTGGAAGAAGGTGTCAACTTTCCATATATAATCTACTGGAAATTTCTTAAGGACTCTATCAATTAATATTTTATTTTAGTATGTAATGTTTAAGTTAATGTTTTAATATGCTTTACTTTGAATCATGTGTAATGTTTTTATTTTAACAAGCGTAATGTTCTATCTTAAAAGTTTGGTATGTAATATGTAATATCACTAGTATGTAATATTATTCGTATGTTAAATACGTGGGTTGTTTATACTCTAACAAACTTAAAAAAAAACTTAAGAAAGTTTAATTTTGTAGATTAAATATTACAATTTTTTTAATGAACCAAAAGAATGCAGTCACGTGAATATCTTAACATTGGTATTCTCACGATGTAGTCATCTCAGTCCCTGTTACTTGTTTGGAGCCAAGAAAACTTTTTCAGTGATTCGTCATATGACAATTAGTGACTAGTTCAATCTCAATTTTTTTCCAGTGATTCGTCAATTCACTCATTTGGCACATCATAACCACTGTATAAACCCTTGCTTGTCAGTTGTTTCACTCCTATATAAGAAGCATATGAATGTACCACTCATCTCACTCTAATCTCACCATATATGTTCAACTATCATCTTAACCTTTTCTTATTATAAACAAAAATATGAGCAACTCCACGTCCCCAATTGATGATTTGGTTCCAGTTCTTCCTATAGAACTTCAAGGAGAAATACGAGCTCGATTAAGGAGGAATCGAGCTGTATGCCAAGACTTGTTATTAACGCCACCTCCTCGTACAATAATAGCTATATACCAAGACTTGTTATTACGCCACCTCGATCCTCGGCTGCTTCGTCCAAAATCTTTTCTATATCAATGGCCGAATCTTGACTTCCCCTATTGTTCACTGTTGGCGTTCGTGCCTTTGTACTCATTGACGCCTTTGTTCTATGTCTATCTGTGGTATTTTCTAAATACTTATCACATGCCTATTGTCTTCTCACCACATTTGTATATTACATGGGATAAATGGGTACACTACAACTACACTATATTTGACAAGTTCTAGTTTGAAGTGTTTGGTGAACATTGGAAGGTGGTTGCATCCGGCCAAGGCTCACTGCATCCATTGCCGGGGCCAATCGATAAACATGTTCTTTTGATAGAAAAGTTCAACTCGAATAAGCCTCCAATGGAAAACGGCATTCATGAAGCAACTCAGTTTGAATGGGTAACCAATGCAAATGGATCCTTGCACGGACATGACCTAGAGGACTTGCTGAACAATGTATGTCAAACTTCCATATGGAGAGCTGAGTCCTTGAGTACAGGTGTCGCATATAATGCTGAAGAAATGGCAACAACCTCTGATGCACAAATGCAAATGGAAACTGATTGAACCGAGATAAATATGGCATCCCGTCTTGGTCGAGTATTACTGCTTATGTAATGATGTTTAATACATTTTTTGTTCATGTTTTATTGATATCTTATTTACTATGTTTGTGTTCAATTTTAATATTATGTAATAGTATTTCGAGTTCATTTTAATTCGCCTCTGGTAAGATATTTCTTGTTACTAATGTAATGATCTTGCTTTGCAAAAGTTATGACTGTAAAGAACGTATCTATGAAACTACCTATCACCGCACCCTGTACATTTACTGTTTAAAGCATTTGGATTCCAAATACAAAAAAATTCATCAGATGTAGTCATCAAATAGTTTGCTACAACCCAGTGTATCATCTAATCAAGTAATATAATTAAGCAAAACCAATATCCATGTAACAATAGTAATAACTACCATTCAACCTACTACAACCTACTACGTACCACAACTAGGTTTTTTTCTCTTCCTCTTAGGCCTCTCCTCTCTGTCGACCTCTGTATGGGTGTGTGCTTCTACACCCTCACCTCAGCCCCTGTCCTTCGCCTTACCCCTTGGTCTACCCCTCCCTCGACCTATACCGATAGGTATAACAGGAACATCTACAACATGAGCTGGTGCCAACTGTGTCAGTCCCTCAGCATGCTCCGTGGGTGTAAGTGGCGATGACTGTGAATGTACCACCAGAACCTACTGTGACACGGGTGGTGATGTAAATGATGACTCTGTCGTCATCATGAACATATAATGACCTATGTCAAAGCCCTCAAATATAGTAGGAAGTGTAGAAAAGTCTATTGGGCTGGGATAAACTAACGTGCGGGGGTGAAGATAACGTAGATGGATGTGATAAGATGGGGCCTAGTGGTGAAAAAAACGTATCTATCAATGATAGTCTAGGGGGTGATGGGGAATAAAACGTAGTAGTACTAGTAGTAGTAGTGGTGGTGGTCGTGGGTAACGAAGTAGTAGTAGTGGTCGTAAGTAACGTACTAGTAGTAGTAGTAGTAGCAGTAGCAGTACAAGTAGTGAGCTGTGATAGTATAGGGGGCAATGGAGAAGAAAACGAAGTACTAGTACTACTAGTGGTGGTCGTGGGTAGCATAGTAGTAGTAGTAATAGTAGTGGGTAAAGTAGTAGTAGGAGTAGTAGTACTAGGCTGTGATAAAGTAGGGTCTACCAGGGAAGAGCTATGATGTCTAGAGGTAGACGGACCAGCATGATCTGAATCTAACGTAGGCTGTGATGAGTTGGTAGCGAGTGCTGAAGATAATGTAGTAGGCTGGGATGATGACGTACCCTTACTGGGTCGCCTCTGATGACGGCGAGTGGGGCGTGGGATTGGGTCTGGTATAGGTGCATGGACCACAAATGGATCAACAGATAGCCTGAACTCTTGTCGCGCATTAACAAGAGCAGTATGTGCCAAGTCAGATATCGCCTCCGATGTGGAATCTCCTGTAATCGACTGCAACGGATGGTTCATAGCCAATGCATATATCTTAGCAAGCGCGTCACCCTGTACCAGTAAAAGTACTATATCAAAGTCTTAAAATATAATTCGGTCAAAACAGTTATGATATATAGTTAAGGAAATAGAGTTTACCAGTATCTCTAATGTAACTCCTACTGGCTCAGGGCCGAACTCAGGAGGATGCTCTGGTGTCGCAAGTATGAAACACCGAGTAACGATACGAAACCAAACCATATAAGGATGGTCATACTGAATCGGGCCCTGCAATGCATCTGCGGTAATGAAATGCTCATGTCAGCGGTCCCAAAAAGCAATGAAGTCACGGTGATGCTGCATCCAATCAATAGGATCTCCTCACCCCCTCCCCCTAAGATCTGTATCGTGCAGCTGCTCACTTGTGTCAAAATCGACCGAAATATTTTGTTGTAAACCAAATTGTCGCATCACTCTGTCGGGGAGGTGCCACTCCACAATCTCGAAGTAGATTAGGGGTGAGCGGGTCCGCTATATAGCCTGACCAGCAAGACAATAGGGAGGTAATGCTGCCATAACATGTGCGGTGTAGGGCTGCCAGATCATTTGTAAATTATATAATACAACTTATTAATATATAAATTTACAGTAATAATAATAGTTCAGCGTAAACAACTGACAAAGTTGTCTAAAATTCGGCAGAGTTCCATTTATTTTTACAACATTCCAAAATTTTAATATTTACCTGTTCAATAAGTATATATAACTTAGCAAACAATTCAACTCCCAATCAATCCAGATGTAATCAAAAAAACAATAGTTCAACGTAAACAAGTGGCAAAGTTGTCCAAAATTCAATAGAGTTCCATTTGTTTTTTAAACATTCCAAAATTTTAAGTATGACCTGTTCAATAAGTAAATATAATTTAACAAACAATTTAACTCCCAATCAATCAATGTTGAAGTCATGTATACTCCCAATCAACAAGTATATGTTCATTACCAAACAATTTCAAGTCGCAATCATCCCGAAATGAAATTAGTATATAAATATACTAATTTATCTAAACATGCAAGTTTTCCCAACTTAATAATTAATTGATTATAATTAGAATAACCTGCTCTGCTCGCATACGATCTAGCTGGTCCCTATAGTGTGTCAAAACATGTATGGGAGTTCGCTCAAGTGAAAACCTCGTCCGCAACCTGTATTAAGTAAATGAGGTGTGTGAAAAATAAAATTGTCTCATATATTGTGAAAAATCTTATTACATATCATCGAACCTGCATCCGTGTGGTGGTCTATCAATCGAATGAACTACCTCCTCCTCAGCAATAGTTATATCGACTCGTTGCAGCTGAAGGTGGGACAATCTCTCCTAACACCATAGCTAACACAAATTAAATCACAATATATTATCGACTGTCTAAACTTTATAATTGAACACTCAAAATTATAAGCGATCGCCTTAATACATACCTGCAACAGCATCAGTGGACCAGTAATCTGCTTCGATCTGATACGACTAGCTCGACACATCTCTCTGTACAACACCGCAAGGGCGACGCTCCCCCAACTATAACTGCCCACTTTATTTAAATCCTGAAGAGGTGGGAGTAAGGACACTTTGACAAATGCTGAGGATTTGTCCACCAAAATAGATCCGCCTAGTGACTGAATAATCCACGCACGCGTGTATCGCTCCACCTCAACATCCTCGGCATCATGGGCAGGTATGTCTCGAAATGTATCAGCAATCCAAGATAGCTTCAACTTTTAATTCCTGAAAGTATGGTCTGGTGGTCGGATGCCCAATACACGCTCACAGACGTCGGCCGGTGGGGCATCTAATGGAGGGGCAGTAACAGCGTGGCCATCAATTGGTAAACCGAGCAATATCGCGACATCCTGGAGTGTGATAGTGCACTCTCCGACCGGTAGATGGAATGTATGTGTTTCCTGCCGCCACCGCTCAATTAGAGATGTAATAAGAGCGCGATCATACTGAATATGACCTATGCGGTACACTCCGTAAAATCCCGCAAGTAATAATAAATGCTGGACCCTCTCAGGCAGGATAACACGCTCTCCATCGGGTCCCATAAACTCTGTATCGCTCTTACGTGGCTCCAACAAAGTAGGGTCATCACCATCCCATATAGCGGAAGATCTGTGCTGGCCCTGTAAATATAATACACGTCGATCATGTGGACTAGGATCTATTGACGAATACCTGTTTCATGTACGTGTCCATTAGATATAAACTAATAAACAATTCATATGCAATAGTACATTTGTGTATATAACTTAATAAATGAAGTCTAAGCGAATATATTATTAACGTATTAAGCAATTGCAAGTGACGTGTGAACATAATCCGAAATTGGAACCAAAGTTTGAAGACTTATCTGCGAAAAATAACACAAATACAATATGATATTATTTTTAATCTTGAATGCTAGTTCTTAATTATAATTTTAAACACAAACTTGTAAATTACAAAATTGCCATCTCAAAGGGTTTATCCATAGTTATAATTCAAAAGTTTACTGTAATATTGCTAACGGTTTAATTTGTAATAATGCATAATTAGTAGAAACTTAATTAATTCTTTTATTTCTAATAAAATGATTTTGGATAAAATATATCTTCCTACATGACTTTGCTACTATGAGAACACAACTAAAATTTATTATTTTCAACCCATCAAATCAAAAAACTCAAAACAAAATACCATTTAAGAGTTTATATATTTAAAATTTACCAATAAAAGTTTTTATATTTAAAATTGTAGATGTAAAGTTATATATAAGACCAAAATTATAGAAAACTATTATAATCCACTTTTGGTACTCTTATTAAAAAAAAAAATTCACATTACTCTTAAAACTATTTCATTTTTTCTAGCGGCAATTTTCTATCTATATTATAAGATATATTTTTATCTTTGTTCTGTTATTATTAAATAATTGTCACAATTTGTTTACAAACAAAAAAGAAATATGAACCTTTTAGATGTGTTTTCAAAATTTCAAATTGTAAAATTACATAATACTTTTTTATTGTCTTTTTTCACCTTAATATAATGATAAAAATATACAATTTGAAATTTGAGATTAAAATTTCAAAAATCTCTCACATTTTTCCTTTACAATTTTTTTAAATAAAGAACACTCTTTCGGGAACCAAATATATATATTTATATTCTATCTTTCTTACGATTTTCATAGCTAAACACTTATCCAAGTACTTGATGTGTGTTGGAATTAAAATAGGTGTTAAAATTAAATTTATATCTATAGAGTTTCAATACTAACACCCACTATAAAAGCATTACAATTTTAATGCACAAAAATTATTTAATTATTTGTGTCATCGATAAAGAAAATTACATATATCAAATCTAATTAAATTCCGCCAATAAATAAATACGTAGTTCAAATAAACAACCCCTTATTTTCTACTCGTAATTTTTTTATGGTCTACGCATTATCTTTGGTCGTCAACTCATACGCCAGCGAAACACTATACAACCTAACCTGCTCAACCATACTATAATCCAATCATCTAAATCCAAAGCTTGTTCTCAAAAATATATATATACACATACAAAGGTACATAAAGCACCGACCAATATTCAAATTCAAATTCACCCACATTATATAGCAAAATTTAAAATCAAAAAGTATATATAAGCTGTCCATCTCAGTACCACAAAGATTGAGATACCTGGCGCGACAGTGACGAGGAGTGCTGCGTTGGGCCGATGCTAATGGGTGAGGAGTAGATGACTGGCAACGGCCAGAGAGATGGAGTAGTAGGAAGGGGAGACCGGCGGTGGACAGAAGGAGGGAGAAGGAGGATACCGGCGGCGGGAGAGGAGGGAGAAGGAGGAGGAGGAGATGGCAGGCGAGGGGAAGGGAGGAGGGAGGAGGAGATGGTCGGCGAGGGGAGGGGAGGAGATGGTTGGCGAGGGGAGGGGAGGAGGGAGGAATAATAAAAAAGAGAAGGAACGGATGAGGAAAAGGGCTGCGTTTTTGCCTGTAAAAACGCTGGACTGTGTGGCGCTTTTACAGGTAAAATCGCTAGTCTGTGTGGCTTTTTTTTTTAAAAAATTAAAATCGCTGGATTGACCAGTGTTTTTTACATAAAAAACACTCAATTGACCGGCCTTTTTAAAAGACCCCCATTTTCCCAATTAAGTTTAAAACTACCCTATTCTCCTAAATATGTTTCAAAATAACCATAATTGGCAAAAGAACTCCGAGAGCAAGATCCAATGAAAAGGACACGTGATACATTTTAGTTGAGTAGTGTTATTTGCATCATATTTCTATCACAAACACCACTGGTTATAAATATCACTCTTATTACAAATACCTTTCAAAAATAAATTCCTGAATATACTAACAGCCTGTTTAGTTAGTGTTTCTAGACAAAATTTTCAAAAATTTAATTTAAAATTAATTTTACTTTTACACTTTCTAAAATTTATTTCACTTTACTTTCTCTGTCTAATTTTTTTTTAAATACCGTAACTTTAAATCCAAAAATCAAAATTAGATAAAAAATATATATTTGAAATCTACTCGTCAAGATCTATAAAATAAGATCCATTGTGCCTATTTTTTGAAATTTTTTATGAAATTTTTTTGGTTGAAAAAAACTCAAACAAAAACCAAATTCACTTTTCAACATACTTCCAAATTCTACCAAACACCATATTTTAAAAACTCATCATAAAAACTTAACTCAAAACATCAACCAAACATCACCTAACATCCCCAAAACTCGCCTAATAAAGGTTGAATGTAGATACACACTTGCCTCACTTAGAGAGAGTTTATTTGTAGTAACTCTGCTAACATCGAGCAATGAATTATTAAAGTGTTTTTCAAATAAGATTCGCCTAATAAAAAATGAGTGCACTTAAAATCAGTTGCTTATAATTTCAATGAAATATTTAAGCCCAAGAAATATCAAGCATCTTATGCACTGTTTGTTATGGAGAGATATGCGAATAAAAATGGTAGTTTTATCAAACACGTGGAACTGCGAAAAGGTACTAGCATGAATACAGTAATTTTTCCAGCTGGCATTAAGGGCAATGGTTGGAGGGGGGTTGCAAATTCAATACAAAGAATCCTGGGTCGTCCGTCTAGTGGGGAGAAAAAGGTCAACCATAAAGAGGTGGTGAGGAACTATCAAGAAGTTAGTTCAGGCAGAAGGGTGGTTAGCCAGTTCTCGTATGCAGAGATTGTTAAGAATTACGAGTTGAATAGGGAAGATTTAACTAGAGGAAAACAAGCAGCCGATACGATGACTGAACTAGGTGTTATTGAAGGGAAGCGAGTGGTTATATGCATCAGAGAATCGGTGTGGGACTCATGGAGGGGTATTCAAAATTCGTTGAACAAGGAAGATATGATCGAGGACAAATGGGCAGAAACTCTTGGGAATCAACAAGAAAATTGAAAATAATTATTTTGAAGAGGACATTGAGTTTATGAGGGATGGCGATAACATGGAAATGACGGATGATGAAGCAAGACAGGCATACGAAGTGACATTAGAAAGCAACGATGAATATGTTTCAAATAGTGAGGAATCAGAGAATGAAATTTCCAGTGACCATAATAGTCTCAATCATCATGATGTCAATGTAGGTTCATAACCTGGGATCAATTGTCCCCATCCCACACAAGTATAGATAACAATAGCCCTGGGATCATTCACCCCGATCCCATATAAATACAGATAATCGCAAAACCATAGTGCCTTGCCAATTTGCCTAGGTTCCCGGGCTCCACACCGGTGTCTTATAGGCTGCCAAACGTTGCTCCCCCAGGGGTTTAGAGCTTTTCAACCCAAGGGTACCGGGCCCTGCCTATTTTTCCCATCCCGGCAAGCACTATGAAAATAAATATTCACATCATCCTTGGTCATCCACGACCAAGTACAATCATTTCCAAGAGATCAATCAACCAATCATATCCGATAAGACAATATCAAGATAAAAATGAAGCTTCCATGGATTTCCATGACATGTAACCTCCGAACAGATATATATATATAGATATAAATGAGCTCTCAGCATCATGATAAGAGATAAATGCCCATTCGCTAGGCCATAAGGGAATTCGAACTTGCCGAAGAATGTTCAAGAGTGCGGTTGACACAATAGTGATGCACACCATGCATATATGCTCTTTATGACAACTAAAAACAACACATGCCACTTAAACTTCATTCATTATGTATCCATGTTCCTTAGTATATGCATAATCCATTTACAAATCCATTTAAATATCGCCAAGCATGTATAACTAAGGAACATCACTCACAAGTCTATATTACATAAATGTTAAGTTCAAATGGCATATCTTGTTGCAAATCACATGCTCATGGTTTTATGAATCATAAAACATCATCATCCTCATTAAATATCCTCCAATAATAACTTAATTAAAATTCTTAATCATCAAATATTAACATAGTAACCCCATTCATTAACCAAATGAATTTACTCAAATTATGGAGTGGACTTTGGAATATTTAAGAAAATATTCAAGATTCCCGCGTAGGAATCAATACCGCACACCAATCTTGTAAAATTCACCAAAAATTCATTCCTTATCCTTTTTAGGTAATTCTGAAACCATAAGTTCAACTATATTTTAAAATACATACTTGATACTTCACTTTTATCATTACCAATCTTCTCAGATTTAATCAAAACAGTGGCCAAAATATGTTATTTAACTACCGATTTCAATAATCGAGCAAAAACCCAACATATGTGTATAAACCTATTTGAAAACATATAAACAAGTTTATTAAGTTTCAAAAACCAAGAAAATACCCCTACCTCAGTTTATGCCTGAGAAAGAAGAAAGAAAGTTGGTTCTCCAAGTCTTTTCCAAAGAATCCTCAAGGTAGAAGATGATGAATAGTAAGCTAGGAGGTGTTTTGGATGCTTTTCGATGCTTAATCCTTCGATCGGAAGTGAAAATAGGTAAGAGTACCTCAAAAACACCTATCTCTCTCTCTCTAGAACTCTCTAGAGTTTTGTGGAAGTGGTTGGTTCAAAAATGGGTGAAAAACACCTTAAAACGAGCTTCAACCGACTTTAAGTCGGTTGCTACAGTAACCGCGCGTAAGTTTTTGGTTCTGCAGCACTGTTTTTATTTTGGCCATAACTTTTGACTTGGAACTCCGATTGAGGTGTTCTTTATGTCCACGGAAAGGTATTTCAAAGCTCTAAAATTTTCTAAGAGGAAGTTTTCTAAAATTATGGACACATTTTTCCCAGAAATTCACCAAAGACAGCGCTCTGCCGAACGCTATTAAACAACCATAATTTAGCGATGGGCCTACTTCGCGCCCTATTTTGACCCACGAGGAGTGCGAATTAGCTTTCGGCCAAAATTCGAAAGTTGTAGAATGATGCAAATACTAGAGACACACATGAGCAAAACTTCAATCGGATAAGTAACGGAGGAATTACGATAGCCCAAAGTTAGCTCAAATTAACGAATCACAAAGAACCCAAAACTTCCTATTTACCAACCGAAATTCATTCGGACCACCTGAATCATAAAACGATCATTTTCATATATATAAAAGAGTTAATATAACATAATTAACATTAATTTAAATACAGGATGCTACATGGAGATTTCGTGAAAATAAAATAATCAATGATGTGAATTATTTTGATAAATATTACTCATCCTATTACAAACGCCATTCTAATGTAATTCCTTGGAGAATATAGCACCACTTGGATCTTCTAAGTGTTAAAACATATAAAACTAGAGAGAGATGGGAGAAATTTTATGTACTATTGATTGAATTGTATTGAATTGAATTACATAAAATGAGGGCTCAATTTATAGAGCAAAATAACTAAACCAACAAGGAAAATGAAACTAACCTAATTCAACAAGGAAAATGAAACTAATCTAACTCGACAAGGAAAAGGAAATAACCAAATAAATAATATGAAATAAGAAAATATAATTTAACATCCCCCTCAAACTCAAGAAGGCTTGGAGAGCATTCTGAGTTTGGAAAAGAACAAGCAGACGAGGATGACTGAGTCTTCGAGAATTCTGATAGGCTGAGCTGACGAGGATGACTAGGTCCGGTGTAGAACATCCGAATTAGAAAAAGTTTGGGTAGAAAATCTAAGTAGAAACTGGGTCTGAGAAAAGAAAAACTGGAATAAAAAATCTGAAATCTGAGTAGAAACTAAATCTGAGAAAAGAAAAACTGGAATAGAAAATCTGAAATCTGAGTAGAAACTGAATCTGAGAAAATGAGTAGAAATTGAAATATGAGTAAAAACATGATCTGAATACAAATAAATTAGAAAAATTGAATAGAACTGGAATAGAAAATCTGAGAATTTAACACCCTCCGTCACGTGCGACCCCAACTCGCACGTGGACAGCAGACAAGAAATGGACAAATTTTGGATTAACAGATGGGGGATTGAAGTTGAAGATAAATTAAGAAGATTTAGTGGGTTTGGTAGCGATGAACGGATATTTTAGATTAATTGTGGATAGGTGAGTCAGTGAGGAAGCGATGAGGCAGCGAGAGGATTGTATTACTGGCTATGGTCCGGTGGGCAATACATCTTGTCGCCCTCCGGTAGCGGCGGAAGGTCGAGAGGATCTTACACCTCTGATACCATGTTAAAACATATAAAACTAGAGAGAGAGAGAGATGGGAGAAATCGTATATACTATTGATTGAATTGTATTGAATTTAATTAAATAAAAGGAGGGCTCAATTTATAGAGCAAAATAACTAAACTAACAAGGAAAAGGAAACTAACATAATTCAACAAGGAAAATGAAACTAATCTAATTCAACAAGGAAAAGGAAATAACCAAATAAATAATAAGAAATAAGAAAATATAATTTAACACTAAGTTCTAATGGTCTTTTGCTATTAGTAACCGTCGCAACTTTTATATCTTTTTTTAGGAATTATTTTATAAATGGTGGCCAAATTTTGAATATTTTGATATTCTAAAACAAATTGTTAATGATATTGCCTTTTGATATACTATAAGAAATATGTAGTGAACACCCTTAATGCTTTTTTGGGACAGAAAACAACATATTGTTCCTCTCCTATACGAAAAAGATTTCTCAGAAAATAAAATTCCTATTAAGTTAGACCAGTTCAAATGAATTCTGAGCTGCTTAAGTATTGTAAAAATGAAACGACTCTCTTCTTGTAGTGTGCTATATAACATACTATATACGTTCAATATATAGTATTTATGAAATATGACACATTGACTATGTCTCGAAAAAGCAATATAACTCTTAATTTGATATGTTCTAAGAAAGAAAGTTGATGGTTTCAAAATCTAGAGATAGATAATTAACCAATCAATAAGCGAATATCGGTGAATAAAAATAAATGCGGCGCAATGATGAACACGTGATTTTTTTTTAAGGTAAGTTCCCCCGGTAGCGCTTATGCTATTCCAGTGGTACGTCCTCCTTTTGTGTGTGCTTGCTTTGTATTAGCTCAAAGGCGATCAATTTGGATGATAATACAAGCTACCAACTTTTCTCTCTCTATAATTTTCTTAATTCTATTTATAAGTATAGAATTAGGATTACAAATATTTCAACAGAATAAATAATAAACTGTGTAAGAAATAGTGTATAAGGGTTGTTGGTATTTTTTGGAATATAAAAATAGAGAGTATAAGACCCTTCTATTTTTTGGGATATGAAAATAGAGAGTATAAGACCCTTCTATTTCTGGGATGTATGAAAAGAGAGAGTAGATGACTCCTCTATTTCTTCTCGAATTGGCTTGTATTTGTATTGCCAATGGCTTTATATCTCTTGGAAGAGATATATGGATCTTAAGAGAGAAAGAAGATATGTTTTTGTTGTCTGTTTGAATGAATGAATGAATGAAGGTGGTATTTATAGGTAAAATCTAGAATGGTAAAAAAGTAAATTTGATGAAAATGAGGGGCAAAAAGGTAATTTTACAAAGGTGAGTGGATGTAAGTGGAATTTGAGTGAAAGTTAATGGAGGTGAGTGGAAATTAATGGAGGTGAGTGGAATTTGAGTGGAGTTGAGTGGGATTTTAGTGGAAGTAAAAATGAGATTTTACCGGGGGTAAAAATGAAATTTTACCGAAGGTAAAAAATGATGTTGAATTACTTTTGTAGGCCAATGGTAAAATTAATATTTAACCCCATCAAAAGTCAAATTCTCTTAATCATAGAATTAAGGGAGTAATCATGTGCTAACATGTTGTAGTGCGGGAAAGGATAAATTTATCTTTGTTTAACAATTGAAAAGCTAATACTTTACTAACCCTTTAACAATCATATATTGATTGGATCATGTTGTATTCAAATTCAATATGATAAAGGATATTCCGAATTCAATTCAATTCATAAATTGATTGATAATATAAAATATTATTCCTTTTTAGAATTTGTTCCATATTTTTTAATCGCATCAAAAATTGAAGAGTTATTAATATCCATCACATGATTTTGATCAAAATTTATTTATGGACCAAATAATTTGTAGAATTTTCATTTTATTTTATTACGTTTATATATATGTAATGTAATGACATATATATACACATGCATGTATATAAATGTAATAATGTATATATTTCTCAAATCCGATCACAAATATAATGGAATGAGATACAATCATACTCAATTTGTTAATCAAGGCTTAATAAATTCAGATCGACTTCACATAATATAGATCCTTCCTATATCCGGCTAGTCAAACCAAATTCTAATTAAATTTGGGTAGAAATTCAAACTATTGATTGGCCTAATCCTTTCATGGTGTAAGAAAAAGACAATTCGGATGCTATAAGATAAGTTTGGTGCAATATCTTTGAGTTTGCAATAGTAAAATTTGAGCACTTGATCCCTCTACGTCCTTTCTAGATGGCCATAAACAACTACAAATGACAAACTGTGCACGAGTATAATTGCGCTCACAACATAAACAAGAGAGAGTTATCTTGTCTAATTATATTATTATATATTATTATTTATAGATAGTAAAATGCTATCTTTTGTTGTGGGTTTGACAGGTGGCACTCATTTAATTACTTGTTAAATTTTTGCATAATAATATTATATATAAAACCGAGGAAGTAGGTCTCTTGAAATGGGGTGTTACCACGTGTAAGCTATTAATGATGGAATTAATAATATACAACGCTTTCTATTAGCCGTATGTTGAGATACATTTTATAAAAACGTTGGTGGCACTAATCAGATAAAAAGAAAGAAAAACAACACACTAAATGTGTTTTCCTGTCTCGATTAGTACCACATTAATTTTTACAAAAATCAAGAAAGCCGTCCTTTATATTGAATATTAAAGGGGTAATTAGTAAAAATAACCCCTGAAGTTTGACCAATGTCCTTAGCTCGCCCTTAAAGTTTAATTTTCGGTTGAAACATTTTTAAAGTTTCTAATTCACTCGCTCGTCCAAAACTGGATGCTCCGTCAAAAATTGGATGGAAAACCTTAGAAAATAACCCTTGAAGTTTGAAAACCTCTGAGAATAACCCTCTGAACTTTGAAATTTGTCCCTCTGTCGTCCATCCACGTATCTTTTCCATTCAAGTTTTTAACGGGGCATCTAGTTTTGGACGAGTGAGGGACAAATTAGAAACTTTAAGGACGTTTTAACCGAAAATTAAACTTTAGGGACGAGCGATGGACATTGGTCAAACTTTAGGGGTCATTTTTTTTAATTACCCATATTAAAGGGTTCTAATTTAGTTTAAATTTTAGCATTTTTTGGGTTTTAGTTAGGACTAGGGCCGGGATGCATGGGGATATCAATAGTAAAAAGTACAAGGGTTGCAATATAATTAAATTACGTGGAGACATATGTCAATTAGCAATTTTTCAATGATAAAAATGGAATAAAAAAATTGTTTATGAACATGGACTAAAAGCAAAACTAATGAGTTATATATAAAACATTGGGTGGTTCGCTAATTTCCAAAACATGGTGGGTTCGAGTAAAGAAATATTCTCAAAATCAGGCCAAAAACTAATTTGCTATTTATGTTAATTTTATTGCTGTTCTATTTGGCGTTTTTATGTGAGAAAATTAGTATCCGGACCCTCACATTTTTTTATAGGATGCAGTCTATGTAGATAGATTCTGTCTTTTAAAGGATGTAATTTTTGGAGATATTCTTTTGGGTAATTGCCAATGGCGAAGACGCATATGCATACATATTTTGAAGTAAATACTGATTTTTTTGGTGCAACTCGGAGAGCCTAAAAAAGATTGGTAAACACCAATTGGATTTTTTTTTTCAAAAAAAATAAAAATAAAAAATAAAATTAGGTTTTTGATCTTCCAATTTTTCCATTGCATGTTTTTAATCTCACAAAAAAAGTTACTTTTCTAATTTATTTCCTTTATACACTTATATCTACAACATACGCCTGGCATTGGACAAAAAAATTACTATGACCTTATAATATTTATTGAATTTTAATTATATATATACGCAATATACAAGGAAGAAAAAAAATATTTTTGAACAATTTAATATTTGTACATAAAAGAATATCATTTAAATAGTTTTGATTTAAATTCCTTTTATATAAAGCTGAAAGTCATTTCAATAATTATGAAACCGTGGGAAGGTTCTATAAGTAATTTTTTTCATTTAAAAAAAAATAGCAATTAACTACATCTATACGCTTGTGCCACTACCTTGCTAAAGTCAAACAGATCTCCCCTTCACCAAAATAACAACATTCAACACCATTATAATAATTCGAAATTTCAGTTATAAATCTATCCAAAATATTAAATCATTAACAATACAATATTATACTGGAGTCAATAAAGCCAAGATATGATGACAACCATCGCCACATCCTATATTTTCTAGCTACGAATCTATATCTCCGGCCACCCTCCTTCAATATCCCTCCTTCAATATTTAGCTTTGTTTATCGAAATAGACAACTACTTGTTCAACTGATAATGTCTCAATTACGTGATTTATCAAATTAGATAACTACGTGATCAACCAATAATTTCACAACTACGTGATCAACTAATAATCTCATAGCCACGTGATCAACCAATAATCTCTCTCCATAAGATTGATCTGGGTGAAAAAAACTTAATTTTTTTTATTGATTACCAATAATAGCGATAATAATATCATTAGAAGTTTTAGTTTTCTCCAAAATCTTAATTATCAAATAGCGTCACCTTCTTCTGTACTATAATTGATAAATGAAGTAAATGCATGCACATAAGATATAGTTTTTTATACATCAAAATAAAATTAACTTCCAAATTAGTTATATTATAATTGATTAAACGAAGCCAATCCATATAAAATACAAATTTACATACATTTTACAATGAAAAGGATCACATCCACCAACAATGATATTATAAGCATCTAGGTGCATGACTTATCACAAGTATTCTTTCACATGCTACATTCATGTTGGGTGATAAACGCATAATATTGTCATTCGTTCACTCCTTTACGGAGTGACTTGACGCTTTTATTTGCATTAATTCTGCCTAATCATCCGCTTATCTCGAGATTCGTGTCTTAGCGAGTTTGCATCTAATATTGTCATGCTAGGTGTGTTTTTTTTTGTTTGTAGGCAAAGGATTCAATGGCCCTCAAGGAATTGATCAAGTGCTAGTCAAAAGCTTGCAAAAGTGCTGATTTGAAGAATTTCCAGAAGCATGATGATCGATTATGGTACAAATCATCATCAGGCAGATTACCCCATGATCGATCATGGGTTGGCCATGATCGATCATGGCCTGGCGCGGACAGCCACCTACTACTACTTTTAGCCTTTTTTTGGGGATTATTGTACCTAAGATATTTTTCCTTGCATTTTATATTAATTAAGGTACATTTTTGGGCTAGAGTTAGTCTAGGAGATCACAAGAGATTATATGATCTTGATTTTTTACACAAGGAAGTTCTAGAGAGAAGGGAGAGCTAAAAGTGTATCTTTTCTTCATTTTTCTCTTGTAAGTTCTTGTTTTGTAAGAATGATCTCTTATTCTATAATATTTGTTCTTGCATTTATTATGGAGTAGTCTTTTACTAAGGTTATGGAGGTGAATCGCGATATAGTTTTTGGCAATTAATTTCTCAATCCATGTTTAAAGTTTGTTAAATATTTGTGAATCATTTTCCATTTTAAATCCTTCATTCTACAAGCTTTCTAGGTATTTTCATTGTACGATTAGACTTTTCATGCCTCGTATGCTTAGTGCTTATTGATTAATGAAAATACAACATATTTATATGGTTCTAAAAAGCTTGTAGCTCATTTCCCCATCTGTGGATTTTTATTCCTTTTTGTAGAGATCACAAAGAGTTCTTAAATTCCATAAATGATTTATAAATTTGTTAATCTAATTTTCGAATTGCTTAATGATATTTTGAGTGCTTTGTACACTTTACGTGATATTTATACTCCTTATTGTCTTTCTAAAGTAATAATTGGCTAGTTGGTCAATTTATTCCATAAACTTCATTCCGTGTCATTGTGATGATTCACTACTTAATTTTCATTCTTTTGAACCATGAGATTTCACATACATGCTAAATATAAAACCTTATTTCGATGAGATTATTATCTCTATCTCGGATTAGCTTCATTGGGAATGAGTTGCCTAGCTTCACACCCGCAGCTAAGAGATAGATTTGATAGGTTCACCTTTGGTGGAATTTTGTGATATTCCCTCTTGATATAGCTTTAATTCGGGAATGAATTGCCTAGCTTCTCACCCTTTGCTATTGAGAGTTATCACAACATTTTCCATTTTGACAACTTTGTGTTGAAATCTATGTTTGAGATTGAAATTACCATATATTGTATCGCAACTAACCTCCACCTACCTTAGTGCTTTCTTATTAATTTTCACAACTTTTTACTTTTACGTTATTCAATTTCACCAATCCAACTTACAAAACCAAAAAATCATATAATCTGTAATCTATTCCAGTTTTTTTCGACTATCCCTGTGGTTCGACACTCGGACTTCCGAGACTATTCTATAACTTGACGTGCCTGCACTTGGGCTAACACAACGCGATATTCCTTCGGCGTCAAGTTTTTGGCGCCGTTGCCTGCGATAAGGTCAAAGGCGGATTTCGGATTTTGTATAAAATCATTTTGTAAGTATCTCTCAAATTATTTAATTTATTTTTCTCTCTTATTCTTGTTTTATTTTATAAAGTTTTCGAAGAGCTATTCGATCAGTTTTTCAAGCCTATGCAAGGGCAATTGTTTGTGGAAATTTGAATTAGCCCTCCCCCGTCACCAAGAATGGCAAATCAAGGTAGAGCGGCGGACCACGAGAGCGATAACAAAGGAGAAGGTGCAAACAACGTTCCTCCGGTTAGGACCGTGAGGGATTATCTTCAACCCCCTCGGGCGACTTCCAACTCATGCATCGTGCTTCTCACCGGTCAAGCATGCACTTTCTCTTTCGAACCAGGTATGCTCCAACATATCCCTTCTTTTCATGGTATGGAGTCTAAAAACCCATACTTGCATTTAAAAGACTTTGAAGAAGTCTGTTCCACATTTTGTGAGGCAAACATAAACGAGGATGTCATGCGATTAAAACTCTTTCCTTTTTCCTTAAAAGATAAGGAAAAAAATTGGTTAAATGCTTAAAGACCGCAATTAATTCTCTATTTGCAAGAGCTTCAAACGGTGCTTTTTAAAAAATTATTTCCCGTCCACAGAACCAATGCTTTAAGAAGGGCGATATCCAATTTTTCGCCAAAAGATAATGAAACTTTTTACAAGTGTTGGAAAAGATACAAAGAACTTTTAAACGCATGCCCTCACCATGGTCATGAAACTTGGAGCCTTGTTAGTTTTTTCTATGAATCCCTCACCCCTGATATGCGTACTTTTGTTGAGACCATGTGTAATGGTCAATTCTTGAGCAAGAATCCCGATGAGGCTTTGTTGTATTTTGATGAATTACCGAAGGGTGCCCAAAATTAGAACACCTATACCGAAGAACCTAAAGCTAAACCTCCAGAAAAGGGTGGGTTGTACCAATTATCCAATGATGATGACATGGGAGTAAGGTTGTTGCAATTGACTAAGAAGGTAGGAGCCTTAGAATCAAGTAAGCATAAAGAGGTTAACGTGGTTTCGTCGAGTCAATTGTGTGTCATTTGCGAAAACACGGGACACACCACCGAGGAGTGCCCTACCATTCCCACTTTTCGGGAAGTCCTCAAAAACCCTAGCCCCTTCACCCCTAATTCTTCCCAATTCCTCCCCAAACACTATTTGCATACTTCCCCACCTACAATCACCCATCAAATCTTCCAATTTCGAGCCCCAATCATCACACCCATCTCAAACTCCACTTTTCTCTCTTTTCACACCAATTTCAAGCCCTACCCATTCAAATCTCAAAATTTCTCATCTTATTTCCCTCCAAAGCATAATACTCCATCATGGCTTCCTCTCACCCTCCCACCAAGCCGGTCGTCATTCAAGCCACAAGAGACAGCTATTGCGGGTTCCGAAGTCGCCAAGAGTTCGAGTGGTGGAACTATCCCTTCAAATCTAGGACGGTGGTGATTGAGAGGCCGGTATACATCAACACGCTGGATGAATTCCCCCAAAGATCAACATTCGAGCAATATCCGGGATGGATTAACTATTTTCGTGAACAAGGTAATCAATGTAATATAACTATTTGTTGCGAATTTGATTCAAATTCCCAATACCTTGTACACATATATTGCTCATGTGCGTGGAAAAATAGTCCATTTCAATTTAGAAGTGTTGAGTGAGATCACGGGAATCCCGGCTTTGCCACACAATGCCCATGACCTCCCTTACGGATGGCACCAACTATGTAGAGTCCTCGGCTAACGATTTAGCCTTATTTTTAGCCGGTAGACCCATAGAATGGATTGGGACCCAATTTGATAGGAGCAACTTACACGATAGCCTTAGGACACTATGGCTAGTAATTGCCAATGCTTTGGACCCGACCTCGCATTTCCAGCATCTTTACCCATCTCAAGCGTACATATTATACGCTATAGCAACGAACAAGCGCTGTTGCTTGCTACGACATATAATTGGGCGAATTGCGAGAATTATAGATTTGATTGCCCACAATGAGATAATTAAATTTGGGTCCTTGATTACTCGTGTATGCTTGCGAGCGGGTGTTCAAGAAAAGGATGAGGATGGGAATAAAATACCTAGAGCGCTTCTTAACATGTTTACCCAAACTCGAGCGGCTGGTCAATTGAGGAACCGGCCGAGTTCTTCCACAGCTGCACCACCACCGGGCGATGAAAAAGAAGAAGAAGCAGAGGAATAAGGAGCGGATCTCCCGGGTCTTTCGAGGTAAATAAGAAGAGCAAGCTCGGGGCCAGTAGACGACAATCTGGAGTTCATTTGAGCCCAGTTTGAGCAGATGAACGAAGTTATGAAAATCGGGTTGGCAGACGTCAAAGAGAGAGTTGAGATTCTGGCACTGCGCCAGGACATGCTGGAGATGGACATTGCAGCTCGAGTCGAGGCTCGAGTTGAAGCACGGATGGCTGCACAGATAGAGGCTCAACATGAGTTCATACGCCAGCAATTCGAGGCGTTGTATGGTCGTTTTCCACCACCCCCACCTCCCAACATGTGATGATTTTGCTGAACCTGAGAACTCTTTATTAGTTATATTTATGTTTAGTTTTAATTTATTTTCTTTTGGGTTGTATTAGAATTTAGACATGATGTTAACTTTAGAACTTTGTTTTACTGGTTTAATATTATGGTTTTTGCTAACGCTAATTCTAACCCATTTTTGTATAGTTATTGTTTGTATCTCTTCTTTTGTCTCATGGAAAGTATAGCCAAAGAAATCCCTCTTCGCATTTCGTATTCTCTTTCTATTGAGGGCAATGCTTTTTCCAAGTTGGGGGGGTATGCGTTTAATTGTTTTTGCGTTTGGCTTTCTTTTGTTTATTTCCATGAGTATAGAGACCTGTTCAATTTTTTTTTTGAAGTTTGAAAATTGATGAATGATTAAATTTTTGTTTAATGAAGACTTTTGTTTCATTAGCTTTTGGCATGAATTCTTTGATCTAGATAGGAATTTGAATGATAATCTAAATTGCCTTGCTTCACTTAGTCTCATATCTAGTTATATTCCCCGTTCCATATGCTAGATTGCTTTGGGTGTTTCTAATTTGGTAATAACACCAAGATTTATTTTCATTGATAGAAGATAAAATTTTGTCCAAAAATGATGGAAGCTCTTTCAAAAAGATCCTCCAATGAGAGGACAAATGCATAGCACTTTGATAACTTGGATGACTTTTATCCTAATATTAACTTAAAGCTTCACTTGACTAAATCTTAAATCTTTTTGTCTAATATTATAGATGGGTAAAGGTTGCCATATGGGAAAGGGTGAATAGCTTCCTTCAAGCTCCAATGATTGAGCAGTTTAAGTAAAAAATTCATAAATGAGACCGATGCCCCCCGTAGAAATGAAAACTTCCCTGATCCAATTTAGCAGAATTTCCAAGTAAAAGATAAAGAAAGTGCTTAGAATCGACAAATCTTGGAGCTTTTGTTTTTGAAAAAAATTCGCTCTTCCTTCTTGAATGATTATATCTCTTTGTGTTTATATTGAATTGATTCATCCAAAGTCCAGCATGTGAGCATTGGGGAATAGAGAATTGTGTTCTAAAGGAGATAGGTGAATTAGATAATCATTCAAAAGTCCGTCATTCTAGAAATTTGATAGTAATGCCTCTTGCTTTGCAAATTGAAACTTGAAATCTTCATTCCCGTCGTTCATCATGATCAAACTTCTAATGTTTGTAGGTATCATTTCTGGAAACCTTCACGAGATGCAACTCGTATTCTTTGTGAACTTAGAAGTTAACATCTTTTTGTATAACATAGTATTTTTTTGTATTTTTTTATATTTTTGTCTTGCTAAGGGACTAGCAAGAGATAAGTTGAGGGGAGTTAATAAACGCATAATATTGTCATTCGTTCACTCATTTACAGAGTAACTTGACGCGTTTATTTGCATTAATTCTGCCTAATTATCCGCTTATCTCAAGATTAGTGTCTTAATGAGTTTGTATCTAATATCGTCCCGCTAGGTGTGTTTTTGTTGTGTTTGTAGGCATAGGATTCAATGGCCCTCAAGGAATTGATCAAGTGTAAGTTAAAAGCTTGCAAAAGTGCTGATTTGAAGAATTTTCAGAAGCATGATCGATCATGGAATTCCCTGATCGATCATGGTACAAATCATCATCAGGCAAATTACCCCATGATCGATCATGGCCTAGCAAGGACAGCTACCTACTACTACTTTTAGCCTTTTTTTTGGGGATTTTTGTACCTAAGATATTTTTTCTTGCATTTTATATTAATTAAGGTACATTTTTAGGCTAGAGTTAGTTTAGGAGATCACAAGAGATTATATGATCTTGATTTTTTACACAAGGAAGTTCTAGAGAGAAGGGAGAGCTAAAAGTGTATATTTTCTTCATTTTTCTCTTGTAAGTTCTTGTTTTTTAAGAATGATCTCTTCTTTTATAATACTTGTTCTTGCATTTACTATGGAGTAGTCTTTTACTAAGGTTATGGTGGTGAATCGCGATATAATTTTTGGTAATTAATTTCTCAATCCATGTTTAAAGTTTGTTAAATATTTGTGAATCATTTTCCTTTCTAAATCCTTCATTCTACAAGCTTTCTAGGTATTTTCATTGTACGATTAGACATTTCATGCCTCGTATGCTTACTGCTTGTTGATTAATGAAAATACAACAAATATTTATATGGTTCTAAAAAGCTTGTAGCTCATTTCCCCATATATGGATTTTTGTTCCTTTTTATAGAGATCACGAAGAGTTCTTAAATTCCATATATGATTTATAAATTTGTTAATCTAGTTTTCAAATTGCTTAATGATATTTTGAGTGCTTTATACACTTTACGTGATATTTAGACTCCTTATTGTCTTTCTAAAGTAATGATTGGCTAGTTGGTGAATTTATTCCATAAACTTCATTCCGTGTCATTGTGATGATTCGCCACTTAATTTTCATTCTTTTGAACC
This sequence comes from Lonicera japonica, assembly GCA_021464415.1. Classification (NCBI taxonomy): domain Eukaryota; kingdom Viridiplantae; phylum Streptophyta; class Magnoliopsida; order Dipsacales; family Caprifoliaceae; genus Lonicera; species Lonicera japonica. The sequence goes on along the minus strand of CM038468.1, from coordinate 3,459,215 downwards.
ATGTGATTTCACATACATGCTAAATATAAAACCTTGTTTCGATGAGATTATTATCTCTATCTCGGATTAGCTTCATTGGGAATGAGTTGCCTAGCTTCACACCTACAGCTAAGAGATAGATATGATAGCTTCACCTTTGGTAGAATTTTGTGATATTCCCTCTTGATATAGCTTTAATCCGGGAATGAGTTGCCTAGCTTCACACCCTTTGCTATTGAGAGTTATCACAACATTCCCCATTTTGACAACTTTGTGTTGAAATCTATGTTTGAGATTGAAATTACCATATATTGTATCACAACTAACCTCCACTTACTTTAGTGCTTTTTTATTAATTTTCACAACTTTTTACTTTTACGTTGTTCAATTTCACTAATCCAACTTACAAAACCAGAAAATCATATAATCTGTAATCCATTCCATTCCTTTTTGACTATCCCTGTGGTTCGACACTCGGACGTCCGAGACTATTCTATAACTTGACGTGCCTGCACTTGGGCTAACACAACGTGATATTCCTTCGGCGTCATTTGGCATAACCAAAAAGTTTTTTCTTTTAAAAAAACTAGGGTTTCTGTTTTTTGAAAAAAGAAAAAAAGTTTTTTGCTTGAAAAAAAAAAGTTTATTTTTTTTTTTTAAAAAGAAGTAGTTTTTGCTTAAAAAAAAAGGTTTATGTTCTTTTTGAAAAAAAAAAGCAGTTTTTGAAAGGGGTTTATGTTTTTTTGAAAAAAAAATAGTTTTCTTTTGCTTGAAAAACATAATCTATTAGTGTTTTCTGTTTTTTTAGCAGTTTTTCGAGCAATGTATTTTTATGTTTTTTTGCACTGTCAGGTGTGTTTTTTTTTTATTATGATACCATGCAATTTGTTTTTAGTATAATTTGCTGTTATATATCAATGTTTTGCATGTTTTACTTGTTATATATATAACTATGCATATATTCAGTATTGTAGTATAGTGGGAGTGTAGTAGTAGCTTAGAGCTCCTTTGCAATTTTGCACGTAATTTAAATTTAATAATATTACATGATGGGGGAGATGATTTTGAGCGTAGCGATCTTTTGATCTCGTGTCATGTGTGAACTATTAAATTTTATTTAAGATTTGTACTGCAAAAATTTGATGTGTTGTGCTAATAATAATGTCCTTATTAAATATCCTTATTTTTTGCGCATAATTAGATGGCTTCTAAGAGCATTGTTGCTGACTTAAACAAAGGAGAGAAATTGGATGGTGACAATTGTGATATTTGGCACCGTAAGATCCAATATCTCCTTGATGAGTAAGAGGTTTTGAAAACCTTGACCCAGTCCTTTACTCTATCACCGGAGGATAGCAATGGTGCCCAACATCGGCACGATCAAGAGGCCTACACTTAGTTCAAGAAGGATCATTGTGCGCACTTTGTTATGCTTAGCAGCATGCACAATGACTTGATCAGCGTGTTCGAGGACTGCAAGACTGCTCAAGAAATGTGGTATGCCCTGAAAGTTAAGTTTGGTTCCACTTCAGCTACTAGATTGCGTGCGTTAACCTTGAAGTTTGACTCGTATAAGATGCGCTCAAACACTCCGATGAAGCAGCATCTTAGACAGATGTCAATAATGATCCGCGAGCTCAAAGCAGCTGGGAGCAACTTGAGCAATGAGCAACAGGTTCAAGCTGAAATTCGTTCTTTACTTGATTTGTGGGAACATATGAGAGTTAATATGACGCACAATGAGAATATCAAAAATTTTAATGATCTAGCGCGCCATTTGGAGTTAGAAGCTGAGCGCTTAGAAGCTGCTAAAGCCAATAGCTCATCTTATATGGTTCATTTTGGTTCGCGCAAGGCATCTGGGTCTTAGCACAAGAACCAGAATAATAGGAAGAAGAACGATGATGAGCCTGTGCCTAAGAAGGCAAACTCTGCTAAACACAAGCGGGGCAAGCGTGGTGGTAAGAAGGGCAATGCTAGAAAAGCATGCTTCAATTGTGGTAAGGAAGGTCAATTCGCTCGTGATTTCACTGAGCCGAAGAAGGTACTCCTAAATTATAATTCTCCTCTTGTTTATGTTGCAAGCCATGTTATGCTAGCTCATCCTTCCAATTAGGGGTGTAACATCCTGTATTTATATTAATGATAATTATGTTATATTAACTCCTTGATACATATATGAATGATCATTTGGTGACTCAGGTGGTCCAAATCGATTTTGGTTGGTAAATAGGAAGCTTTGGTTCTTCGCGATTCGTTCATTTTGGCTAACTTTGAGCTATCGTAATTTCTTCATTACTTATCTGATTAAGGTTCCATTCACATAGGTGTCTAGTATTCATACCATTCTACAACTTTCGTGTTTTGGCCAAAGTTCAATTCACACTCCTCGTGGGTCAAAACAGGGCGCGAAGTAGGCCCATTGCAAAATTCTGGTCATTCGGTTGCGCTTTGGTAGAGAACTGTCTTCGGTGAATTTTTGGGAAAAATTTCCTCTGAGAAAGTTTTAGAGATTTTAAATAGCTTTCCGTGGACATAAAGAACGTCTCAATCGGAGTTCCGAGCGAAAAGTTATGACCAAAACAATAACAGTGTTTCAGGGCCCAAAAAACAATTAAAGCGCGGACCGGTATGGCATTTTTGGCATACCGGTCTGGCACCAAAATTTTGCAAAAATTGTGCTCCACGGACCAGTATTCAATATTTGGCATACCGATCTGCCAGTTAACTTTTTCCACCGACTTAAGCTCGTTTTAAGTGCGTTTTAGCTCATTTTTCATCCATTTTTCGACCCAAACTTTTTTACACTTTACGAGAGGTTTCTAGAGGGTTCTAGAGAGAGAAAGTAAAGGATTTATATGCATTTATTCTTTCGCATCAACGAATTAAACTCAAAATCATCCAAACCATCTTCAACTTCACTATTCATCATCTTCCTCCTTGGGATTTCCTTGGGAGAGCTCGAATTCTCTTCTTCTTTCATTCTATACGGCTAATAAACACGAAGTAGGGGTTTACTTGCTTCTATAGCATGATAATATGACTTTATTAGTTAAAAATTGTTGTGTCTGATCCATGGTTGGTTGGGAACTAAAATATAAGAAAGGTTATGATGTTTTATCATCTTTACAGCTATGATTGCATGATATAAGACAAGGTATGCCATATATACTCGAGATAAAGTGTTATTTGAACAAAATAATGTATCTTTTGATGGTATGTATTATAATTGTTGATAAAAGTGGCTTATTGATGAATTTCGAATACCAAAGGATATATGGTGGAACTTTTGGAGTATATATGGCATAGATTGTCTCATATTTATATTTAACATCATATTATGCACGATACATACTGTTGTGGTGTCAACCGACTGCTCGAGAATTCTATGGAAACATTTTGAATGGACTCGTGGCTTATGGATTGATTGGTTATTCTATAAAAGGCCTTCATCATTTATTTCTGGTTTGGAGAGCTTGTGTCTCTCGGGAACACATTCTTGGTACGGTTGTATAGTGCTTGCCGGGATAAGAAATAAGTAGGGTCCTAAATCCCCGAGGGAGCAATGTTTGGCCTCCTATAAGCCACCGGTGAGGAGCCCGGGAAGCTAGGCAATTGGCAAGGCACTATGATTCATGTTAATATATGTGTTCTTATAAAATTGGGATGGTTGATCTAGTGGCTCTATTTCGATGAGGGCCTTATAATTCTGGCGACTATGGATTATATCTACAGCTCGTTCTATCTATTATACAGTAAACGGTTGACATAGGAGGTAACCTGCATTAGCACGTTCATGCATCTTTTAATGGTTGGCAATGATTCTTGTTTGTATTACTTAAATCATATATTTTGAAAATGAAAGGACAACTTGTTTGAATACCATGCCCTATACTTTCCCCCTACTGAGCAAATAGCTCAACCGGTTCTTTTTCTAAAACAATACAGGTACTCAGGAATCCAAAGAAGACAAAGACGCGATGGGCTCGGGAACGAACTAGAGGCTCTGATACTTGTATTTTCATATTTTTGATTGTGTATATCTCGGTACGGCAAGTCACGGCTTGCCTATGACACGTCCACCTTTAATTTTGTTTGTGATAAATATATATATAAATAGCTCCCTTTTTGATATCTATACATGTACATATGTACGGACTTGACTTGCCCCATATCATTACTATGCTTGTGAAATCTTAACTACATGGTATATGTTATAATGCTTTAACATCATTTCCGTATCTTGTACTGATCAATGTTTGATATACAGTATATTGTTGACTTATATTATTCTTATACACCTATCTTAGTCCTACAAAGATGGGTTAGTGAAGCCCCAGGCCTTAATTACGGGTGTTATCCTGTACAATTAAGGCGAGGGTGTTACAAGGGGTGTACAAGAACCGAACCGGACCGTTTGGACCGACCAGACCAGACCAAAAAATAGGGTTTTTTTCGATTTTTACATATATAACGGTTCGGTCCGGTCTTCGATCTTATGAATAAAATTACCTATAAAACCGGACCGGACCGGTTATCTATATAAAAATATATTTTAAAAAAAATATCTTAAGAGAGAGATATTTTTTTTCTTACTTTCCTCTTCCCCTCGTAAAATTACCAACTTTAACTCACATTTGTCCCCACCCACATTTAACCCTTCCTTTTTTTTAAATTTTTTTTCTTTGTTCTCTGACATTACCAACGTCTCTCTATTCTCTTTCATCTCTTTAAATGCTTATCTATTTTTAAAAATGTTATTTGACTTGACGTGCCTTGTATTTTTCTTTTCCCCATGTTTTATACCCAAAGTTTCTTCCAAACATCTCATCTTGTCTCCCACATTCCAATCCCTCCCTCTCCCTCTCTCTCTCCTTTTTTGTTTTTCTAATTATCTTTCACTTGCTACCACTCTTCCCATGTGAGCTCTCTCTCTCTTGCATTTTTCTAATTTCTTCATCATGGTTCTTCATCCATTTTGTTTCCTCTCGAGTCTCTAAAGAGCATATAAAAGATAAGAAAGCCCGTGGAAGACAAGGATTGAAGAAATTAAAGGGGTGTGTTTGTTCTCTTCTTTTCTCTCTCCATATGTATGCGTGTATATATACTCGTCCTTAGATCTATGATATGTTCTGTATATAGATATATAATTTTTTTCTTGATTCTCTATGTGTATGAATTTTTTGGTTGTAAAATGATTGTAGATTTGAATATATTTTGAATCTTTGATTTTAGTTTTCCCCTAATATGAAAATAAACTCCATCTTATTGCTTTATTTAGTTTAGTTTTTGTTGGCCATTGTCTAAACCGATTGGATCGACTGAAATTGGACCATTCAAATTGGTCCGGTCTTGAGAGATATTTTGGTCCAGTCCGGTCTAGAAAATTTTAAGACCGAAGTGATCAGTCCGGTCCAAAAGCATGGTGAACGGTCCGGTTAACAGGACCGTGAACACCCCTACTTCCAATGATTGGATTGTGGGTTCAGGAGCAGCCAAACATGTCGTGAGGGATCGTTGGATATGTGGAGTACAACCAGATACCAGAAGGATTTCAAGTAGTTTTCGAGAACAATAATGTTAGCATTTTCAATGGTACAATGTTTTATGGTAGTGATTTTATTTCAGAGAAATTATTTGTTTTGGATATTTGTTATTCCAGTAATAATAGTTCTATTTCTTTTTTAAATTCTGCTGATAATTCTGCAATTTGGCATACTAGACTTGGTCATATTGGCTAGGACATAATTAATCGATTAGCTAGAGAGGGCTTATTAGGTTAGCTCGCTAAAGTTAGTTTGCCCAATTGTGAGCATTTCTTAGTAGGAAAGTCAACTAGAAAATAGTTTAGAAAAGCCACTAGAGCATATTTTCCTTTACAATTAGTACATCCAGACATCTGTGGGCCAGTTAGTGTGAGGGCAAGGCATGATGCTAGCTATGTCATCACATTTATAGATGACTACACACGTTACGGTTTTGTATATTTGATCTCTAATAAGTCTGAAGCATTGGATTGCTTTAAACATTTTATGAGGTTGGTTGAGAATCAAAGTGGGAGGACCATTAAGGCTCTCCGTACTGATCGTGGATGTGAATATTTATCTGAGCTATTTAAACAACTATGTGATGAAAAAGGTATTTAGAGGTAGTTAACTACTCCATATACTCCACAACAAAATGGTGTAGTGGAGAGAAGGAATAGAACACTTTTGGATAAGGTTAGATCGATGATGGCGCAAGCTAACCTCCCAATATCTTTCTACGGGGATGCTATCTTAGCTGCTGCCTACATCCTCAACCGTGTGCCTTCTTAATCTGTTTCATCAATGCCTTATGAAATTTGGATGGGCAGGAAGCCTGACTTAAGCCATTTGCACCCATGGGGGCGGCGGGATATGTTCACACTAGTTCTCATTCGCATGGAAAACTAGGCCCTAGGGCGCATAAGCGCATATTCATTAGATATTTTGAGGAATTTAAAGGATATGTGATGCTTGGTGAATAAGAAGATGGAATTGTTTCTGAGATTGAGTCGCGAAATGTCGATTTCCTAGAAAATGAATTCCTCAAGAGAGGGGATGTGGACAGAAACATTAAGTTATTTGAAATGGTCGAATTGAACGAAGGTGTTTCAAATCCGAATGAGGATGTTGAGAGCGACTCGCTTCCTAATGGGAGTGTATGACCTCCTAGTGGGAGTGTCCCTCCATTAGAGATTGATTCCCAAAGTCCACACTTGCGTATGAGCAATCGTGAGAGTATCCCATGTCGTCATTTTGAGATTGAGAGGACAGCTTTTATGTGTACTCCGCAAGATGTAAATGAGCCTAGAAATTATCAAGAGGCTATCATATCCCCTGCTTCGGTTGAATGGAAAGTTGCAATGATTGATGAGATGGAGTCTATGAGGAAGAACAATGTCTGGGACTTGGTAAATCTTCCGTCGAGGCGAAAGACTATTGGAAACAAATGAGTTCTAAAAGTCAAACGCAAGGAAGATGGTTCCATTGATAGGTAAAAAGCTCGCCTTGTGGCGAAAGGCTACACCCAAAAGGAAGGCGTTGACTATGAGAAAACCTTCTCACCGGTAGTGAGGTTTGCCTCAATCCGCCTCATTCTAGCTATTCTCTCTCATATAGATTTAGAACTTTTTTAGATGGACGTTAAAACTGTATTTCTCAATGGAGAACTAGATGAAGAAATCTATATGGATCAACTTGTTGGTTTTATAGCTAGTAGGAAAGAGCTCAAAGTTTGCAAGCTCAAACGATCCATTTATAGGTTGAAGCAGTCATCTAGACAATGGTACCTGAGATTCCATCGAGCCATTTCTTCAAATGGGCTTAAGATGATCGAGGAGGATCACTGTGTGTACGTTAAACATTTTGGGAATAGTTTCTTGATTCTCTCTTTGTATGTAGACGACATACTATTAGCTGAAAACACTAAGGAGATGGTTGTCGCTACATAAACGTGGTTGTTTTTAAATTTTGAAATGAAAGACATGGGCGAGGCAAGCTATGTGCTTGGAGTTAAGATCCTAAAAGATCGATCAAGAAAACTTCTTGGTTTATCTCAAGAGACTTATATAAGAAATGTACTTGAACGTTTTCAAATGCAATCTTGTAAACCCATTGCCACTCCTGTTGAGAAGGGTAATACCTTAAGTCTGAATATGTGTCCTAAGACTCCTGATGAGAATGAGAAGATGGCTCGTGTTCCGTATGATAACGTTGTTGGTAGACTGATGTATGCGATGATGTGTAACGCCATAGAGGATAGTTGATGTCGTTGATATTATTATTAATAAATTTTAAAATTTATTACTCTTATATTATTGTTTTAATATAATTGTTAGCATACACATTATCTATGATTGGGATATCATGGTATGAGTATGTCAATAGGTATTGATTGACTCTCTCACACGAGTGATCGCCTTTGGTGCCTGAAGGGCGAGCAAAGATGAGACGTGTCAAGTTTGTGGCGCTGTGATAGCGAGCTAAAGCTGACATTGATTGAAGTGTCGACTTGGAAAATGGCCAAGATTAAGTCTTTTAAAGACTAAATATGGATACCCCAGTATCCATATGTAACCTGTAGATAGCCGAATACGAAATTTCAACTAGGTGCTAAGACAAGCGAATAAGTGGATTTTCGGGTCAAGCGCCTGATAGCGACTGGACTAAAATTTGTACGGTGTTTTAGTAGTGACATACACTCTTTTTTTAAAAAGAGAACTCCACCGTAACATGTAAGTCATACTACATGTGCTTGGCGACCCATATAAGAAAACAATAGAATGATCCCTGTTTCTTAACTGTGTGAGTCCTTATGGATTGACACAATATATATGATCCTATACTATTTTTGCCCTATGTGACTTTTGATTGTATCAGGAAGAGGAATTTTAGTGTATGCTACTTTAATGTGTGTATCATATGGTCAAGACTGATTCAACCTAAAGGGACATCGCTGGAAAAGCAATTGAACATAATTTAAGTGATATGAGGGCGAAATGATGACTATTTAGTAGCACGTTCAAGTTTTATGATCACTGGTACTAAGTTATGTCACTTTCTGGGAGTAGCGACATAACTGTGAGGATAAAACGAGAGAGGTTTAAGCATTGATCCGAGATGTGACTCTGAGAGATTGGAGATGCTTAATCTGAATGTGGCTGAATAGGTCAAGGGTAAAACGAGACGCTATAAGGATGTTCTATCCTGGTTCCTTTGAATTTGGCATAGTACTCCAAGTTTATCATTTTCAGGTGGCTCGCGATTGCACAACTCATTTACTAAGTATGAACGGAAAATCTAGAATGGTGCAAGGAAAAATGCAATTATTTGCCCGCCATGTGTGAGTGGGAGATGTTGGGTTTTGGATCTGTTGGGTTGGCCCAACAAGGACACCTATAGTGGGCTTTAGGGTTTACACACTTTATCCCTAGTATATATATTTAGGTCTTGAGACCTAAATAATAATAGACACACAATAGATTTAAAAGTGGCTGTCGTCTCTTTTCTACGCACACTTTAGGGTTCCCAGTTGAGAGTATATGAAGTTGTGGGCACAATGGTAGTTGTTCGCGTAACGATACACAACGTGAGTATCGTAAGACCAATCATATAAGATCCAAAATTAATCCGCTGCGTATACAGGTACGCTTACTCGTATTATTATTTTTCCAACAAATATGGTACATTGATTATATCTCAAAAAAGCAATATAACTCTTAATTTGATACGTACTAAAAAATAAAATTAAATTCTCCTAATCGAAGAATTGAGGGAGTAATCATGTGCCAACATATTGTAGCGGGTGAAAAGACAAATTTCTCTTTATAATAATTGAAAAGATGATCCTTCACTAAGACTTTAACAATCGTATATAGATTGGATTATGTTATATTCAAATTCAATATGATGGAGGATATATTGAATTCAATGCAATTCATGAATTTAATTGACATATAAAATATTACTCCTTTTTTGAATTTATTCCATATTTTTTTAATTGGTTTGAAATTGAGGAATTAATATCCATAAAATGATTTTGATCAAAATTTATTTATGAACCAAATAATTTGCGCCTTTTTATTTTATTATGTTTATAAATATGTAGTAACATATATATACACACACGCACGTATATAATTGTAATAACGTATATATTTCTCAAATCCAATCACAAATATAATAGACCTGAATGAAATACACTCAATTCTAAGACATGGATAAGACTTTGTATTACCGTTTCAATTGTTCTCCACTAATTGAAATAATTGATCGTTTGATTAGAAATGATAACATAATGATATCCAATTTGTTAATTAAAAGTTAATAAATTCGGATCGACTTCATGGATTATATATATAGATATTTACCCATCCAGCTAGTCAAATCAAATAGAAATAGGCCTAATCCTTTCATGGCATAAGAAAACAATTCGGATGCTATGAGATAAGTTTGGTGCGTCATTTTTGAGTCGCAATAGTAAAATTTGAACACTTGATCCCCTTACTGGCTCTACTCCCTTTCTAGATGGCTATCAACAACTTGCAACTACTTATAACAATAATTTTAAGTGTACGAGTATAATTACACTCACAACATATACAAGAGAGCACTTTTTTGTGTGTGTAATTTATGTATTCATTTAATTTTAGTAGATATTTAATTTCTAATTATCATGTAGTTCAATTTTCAAAATATTTTAAAAAATTAAACAAAATTAAAAGTCGGAGTCCAATTTTCTGCAAATACAAAATGAAGTAATTTATACAATTGTTAACAAAACAAATAGTAAATTAAATATTACTAATTATATACCCAACTACTACTTTAAACATTATTAAAGGGTGAGACTATTTACAACCTCCATTTATCTCACTAACACCTCCCATCTCACAAACACCCCCTAAATATGATTTTTTGATCACTAACACCCTCCTATTTACTTCTCCTATTTACCTTAAGTAATTTATATAAAATATGTAATTAAAAATATAATTAACCTTAACTAAAATTAATTTATAACTTAAGTAATCAAAACAAAACTTCAAATAAAAAAAAACCCTCTCCGTCTCCGTTTCCCTCTGCGTCTCCCTCCGGCGCACGACCACCCTGATGATTAACTCACGTAAGACCGACCACTCCCTCGCGTACGCCCGACCACTTGAAATAAAAAATCTCTCATATATGATCATTTATTTAGAATGGAGAAGATGAATGAACCCACAAAACATAGTACTTTTTATAATCTGTACAGACGATACTCGGCTCACATGGAGAGGGTAAATAGTCATTTACTCTCTCCACAACAGTATTTTTTACCCTCTACCCCAATTTCAATATCCCAGTCTCAGACAGGCATCTGACAACGGCACTAAAAATTCAAGTTCAAATTAGCGGCGTTCCAATGGTTGAAGGAATATCGGCAGCAACCATCCATCACCAAATGATTTCTCGCTTATTTGATAACCAATCTCAAAACGCATCCCATATTTGGAAAATTAAAAATCCAATTCATGGTGATAGAAAGAAGGTTTCAGCGGCCGAAGCAGCACTTAACTGGCAGGCAGAAAATGCTCTTGTTCAAAACTCCATGTAGTTTAGATTCCCTTTATGAAATCTCCCATAGGTCATATTTGGTATGATGGCTGTCATTGTGAAGGCTGTCAGGAAGCAATTTATGAAGATCAGCTCGATCCAGCTAAATAATTGGTATCAGAGGTTGTAACTATGTCCTCTCGTGAGTAGTTTTCTTATGGAAAACTTATAACATTAAGGTTTTGAGATATAAGCAAGTCTTTCATGATATTTTGATAAATGTTTTTTTGTGAAACAGAGTAAATAATTTTCAGTGATATTTATACTTTGATTAGTGTGAAAATCTGAAGAATGTTTAGTATGCTCTACAGCTGCCACTTTACATCTTCTTCTAATTTTAGTATGCTCTGTGACTGCCATTTTATATGGATCTCTCACATCAGAACACTCAGAGAATTTGTGTGGATCTCCTGTATCAGAAACCGTTCGTTCTCCTTTTCAGAACACTGGTATAAATCTTTTGGTTACACAAAACGTTATACTCTTATATATGGACAGGTGTTGAGCGCTAGGCTTTTAAAGCGATGGACAGCCGTGTGTATGCCTGATAAATGCTCCTGTTGTGGTCAAATGTGAGATTATAGATTTTGATGTAACAAAAGGTGGTCGAAGATCTCAGATCTATTAAACTGTTGTTTACTCTTAAAAGCAGAATAATCTTTCATGAAAATACCATTAAAGCATGACTTATCTCTGAAATACCTCGTTGTTATAAGTTTCCAGTTTATTTAAAAATGTTTTCAAAATCCAAGTCCATGTCTGCGTCGTCTTCTAAAACTATTTCTCCTTCAGAGTCGTTTAGGTCAGATAGTTCTCGTAATTCTAAGATAGAGTCTTTGTATGAAATTACCCATCTTCCAGTAGAACAGATTCCAGAAACTAAATTAGCTATAACAAACCCATATCATATCTTTCAAAAACCCTCCTCCGAGTCTTTTACCAAAAGAGTCAGACAGCTGGTATCCTCAGACAAATCTAAACTTCCAGTTCATGAATTTGTCCAGTGTACCCCTTTTGATTCTTTGTTTGTTAAATCTGGTCATGAAGAGCAGTTTTTTACTGTTCCAATCTCTCTAGACATCTCTCGTATGGCCTTAGAACAAGGTTATACTCATATGCACTTCAGAGCAATCCGTTTTGCAGTCATTTTTCATGGCAGAAAAGGATTACAAGCAGTTGCTCGTATAGCACTTGTTGATTCCAGGCTTACAAATTATCAGCAAGCAATTCTTGGCAATGTTCAAGCAACTTTGAATGCAGGAACTGTGTTCTTTACACTATATCCTAATTTCAACATCCCTCTCAGTGATCCCTTTGTCTGCTCAGCTCTAAAAATCCAGGTTCAGATAACTGGTGTTTCAATGGTTCCAGGCACAGCAGTAGCTACAATTCATCAACAGATGGTCTACCGTGTACAGAATCATTCTTATGATTTATGTATACCCGGATCTTCTACATCTGAAGCTCTTATGCTTACCATTGATTCTGATGCATCTCACACAGCCAAGTATGTTCCGAGATAGCTTACTCGTGCAGAACTTGTTACGCTGTTACCAGAAGTTTGGGTTACTTCCTATGAGAAGCTCCAAGAATAAGCTAATTCGGAGTCTCTCCAGCAAACGAATCCCTCATATATTCGTTGTCCTGATAAGCAAATTGAAATGAGGTTCAACAATAAAACCTCTACCTCTTCTCCAGAAAGAAACCCATTCCATACTGAACTAAACATGATGCAAGAAATACGCAGGTTACCTACTGATCCAGTCTTGAAGAATGAGCCAATGGCTATTCTTTACTTTGATAGATATGGAACTCCTGTGTTTCAAGTAAAAGATGAAAATGGTCACATATGGTACGACACGTGCTATTGTGATGCATGTGAAGAACTAGCTTATGAGGCAGAGCTAGATCCCAAGGATTTGAAGAAGTATAGAAAGAAGAAAGCGGGCAAACCTCTTACTTCCCAAGAAATACTTCAGGAACGATATGAAGCAGGTGATACTACCGTTGGTCTTTTAGGAGAACCCAGTGGCAAGTTTGAATACTATGTCACTTATGGAGACAGGCCTTTACCCACACCTCCACCAGAAATACCTTCATGCCAACCACCTCTACCTCCAGCAAAACCAGAACCTCCTAAACCAACCCCTCAACGTCTTACTCCTTACACCCAAAAAGCCCTGAAAGCCCTTGGCCGACCTTATAAACAGTACCAACCCGTTTCTCAACCATCCCCTATTTTACAGCCACAACCAGAACCTATTTCTTGTTACCTTATCTCCCAAAAAACCCTGGATAATTATGGTTTTCCTCCTCCGGAAGACTTTGATAATCTCAACAACCAAACCACTCACAGATGGAAGATTCCAAACCCCACTTCCATTGGTTCTGATGGACAAGTCAAAAAGATTTCAGCAGCAGAAGCAGCTCTTAATTGGCAAGCAGAAAACGCTCTAGCCCAAAATAAAGTTCTCGCTCAGATTGCTCAGCAAACCAAACAGATGAATTCCAGAGTTTCCTCCATTTCCACTATGGAAGAAGCTATCGCTGATTTAAAAATGAGAATTTTGGTCTTAAATGATCAGATGCGTGCTGTTTCCTCTCAAGTTAAAGATTTTGTCGCTACTGCAAATTTCTTTCATGATAAAGAAAATGAGAAGAAGGCTCTTCAAGCTCAACTTGAATCTTTAGAACGAAGTGAATATGCTCAGCAACAAGCTGCTCGTTATCAAATGCCACAGCAAAAATCTTTGTATTCAAAGCAAGATTTTTCTGATTCATCATTGTTTTATCCTTCAGCAACCCCTCCATCTTCACCATATGACCTTCGTGATTATACCCTCTCCGGAAAAAGTACACCAACCTCAATAAACCTTTGGGATGAACCACCCAAAAGGAGATTACCTCCTTGGTCCAACTCACCCCCAAAACCTAAACCAAAGTTCATACCACCCAAATCCAATTATCCGTATAAAGCCAAACACCCCAGCCAAATTGACACTTCTAAGCCAACCCAGCATGTTCAAGCCCCTCCTACAGCCAGAGAAGTCAGAGGAATTGTTCTTAAAGAACCTGACCCTACTCCTCTACAATCCTTACCTCCTCAAACATCACAAATCTCTGCTAAAACCACACCTAATACCCAGCCATCAGCTTATACCTCTCCAACTGATATTGGTGATATTATCCAAGGTGCATCCACCAAACCTATGGATATGTTTACCATGGAAGCTTTTGAGAACCATTCGGCAAACCAAATTGGTTCATTTCTTAAAGCTTTAGCCCTCTCCAACAGAGAACCCGTTAAAACTGATTCAGAATATTTGTTTGGATCGTTTGATCAGCTTTATTCAGCCCAACCATCCGGTACCCAAAACCCTACAGCTGAACCAAATCAAGAACCTATGGTTGAAGACCCTCCAGAAGCCTTTGCTTTTCCAAATGCTAATCCACCCAGTCAAATCATGCACACGATAATCATGTCAGATTCACTCTAGATGATATCAAGCCACATCAATGGCGTGATAGATTCTTTCAATTCAAAGCATGGTTAATTGCTGACAATGAGCTCTATGATCTCCGCTCAGTCCTTAAAAGATTTTTAGCTCGTCTTGTTGGTAGATTACATGACTGGTATGAAGCTCTCCAAGAATACAGACAACTCCAGCTTCAGCAAGCAGCCTCAATTGATCTATTTTTGGGCACAATTTACAATGAGTTTGTTGGAACTCCTGCCCGTCATGCTGATATTGCCCGTGCAGAATTCATGGGTATGAAGTGCTGTTCGCTTAAAGAAGCAGATTTAGAACGCCACTATGATCGAATGTCAAAACGATTCTATGAAATTGGCGGTCTAGATGATGTTAATCTCAAGCAAGTTTTCTTCCAATCTTTTCCTGATGCCCTTGTCTCAGAAGCAGAAAAGTTATTTAAGATCCAAAATCTAGCGATTAAGGATCTCTCCATTGGAAAAATCTATGAACATCTTGCAGATTCCGTAGAACAAATTTGTAATCAAAAGAAGCTCATGGATGATATGGAAAAGACCAGTAAGATGCTCTTTAAAGCTTGTAACAAAGATCATTGGAAGATCAAGTGTAAGAACAAAGAAGGCTGTGATTGTTCTCAACACAAGAAAGCTTATAAGAAGAAATATCGAAAGTTCTCTCGTCACAAAAAGTATGATGACAACACTTTTGTAAAGCCCTACAAGAAGTAAAAATTATGTAAGAAGAAATTCAAGTTTGTCAAGAAAAAGAATTTCAAAGGAAAGAAATTCGATAAATGTTTCCTTTGCAAAAAACCTGGCCATTTTGCTAAAAACTGCCCTGATGCTACAAAAAGAACGCAGTTTATGGCTCTCCTTCATCAGCTTGCGCCTGATATTGCTGAATCAGATGTTGAATCTGTACTCTCAGCTCAAGATAAAGCCTCTCCAGGTTGTTTAATGCAGTTAGCTTACACTGAATCAGAAGTATCAGAAGTTGAATCAGCAGATTTCAGTGAAGCAGAAAGTTCTGTTGTTTCCTCAGCAGAAGAAGAAAATGATGATGTTCGTTCTCTACAACAGCTTGCTTTTTCTCAAGAAGAATGCCTTACAATTCATTCCCCTCATGCCAAAGTCAAGATATTTACTGAGCCCTACTCAAAACCAATCAGTGTACTTGCACTCTTTGATACTGGTGCTATGAAGACCATGATCAATCCCAGTTTGCTCCCATCAGCATTTTGGAAGCCTTGCCATTTAGCTTTTTTGAGTCGCTAATGGTGAAATTCTCTATGTTGATAAAGTCAGTAAACCCATACTGATACAGTTCTTCCCAGGCCTCAGAATCAAGCATTCAGTTTATGGTAGTAATGCTACACAGAAAGAACTTATGATTGGATGGGATCTCATCAAAAAGATTCCAGTTCAATTTGTTGATAGTGGTCTTAGATACAAAAAGCAATTTCTCCATTGGCATGATCCAGATGCAGCTCTCACGTTCTATCAAGCTGCTCCAGAATTTCCAATAGATCCAGGCATATCATTGGAAATAATCAAGAAGAACCTTGTCACAATATCCTGTGCAGAATCCCTATATTGAATTCCTCGCTAAATGTCAGAACCCGCTATGGCAAAACAACAAGTTCTTTGTTACGCTCCCTTTCAAGCTTAATGAAGACGTCAATCCAACACGTGCTTCTCATTCTGGTATGAATCCAGAACATCAAACCCTAGCTCTTCAAGAATTAGTTTCTCTAAAGCAGCAGAAGTTGATTGAAGAAACTACTTCCCCTTGGGCGTGTGAAGCTTTTTATGTGAATAAGCGGTCTGAACAAGTTAGTGGAAAGATGAGGCTCGTAATCAATTACCAGCCATTGAACTATTTCCTTGCCAGTGACAAGTTCCCTTTGCCTCAGAAACATTCTCTTTTTAGCCACCTTTCAAATGCAAATGTCTTCTCCAAATTTGATTTGAAAGCATGTTTTTGGCAGTTAAGCATCACTCCTACTGATCGTCCGAAAACAGCTTTTTGCATTCCAGGATTTCATTATCAATGAACGGTTATGCCGTTTGGATTAAAGAATGCCCCCTCTGTTTTTCAAAAAACGATGATGTCTATCTTTGAACCCATTGCAGCAAATGCATTAATCTACATTGATGACATTTTGCTATTTAGTCCAAATAAAGCAGAACAGCTCAAGCTCCTTCACCATTTCCATCACATAGTTCTATCCCATGGAATTATGCTTTTCGAGAAAAAAATGGTTATTGGTACCCAAGAAATTGAGTTCCTTGGAATGATGATAAAAAATGGAAAATTCCAGCTCCAGCAGCACATTTCTAAGGATTTACTCAAGTTTCCAGACAAGTTGACCAACATAACTCAAATTCAACAGTTTCTTGGTTTGGTAAACTACATGTCTCAATTCATTCCGAAGGTAGCTACGTGTACTGCTCCTCTCTCAGCCCTTTTGAAGAAGTCACCACCGCCCTGGTCTGAAGCTCAATCCAATGCAGTCCAAAAGTTGAAGGCACTTACTGCAAAGCTACCAGAATTGAAGATACCCTTAGATGGTCAAAGAATTTTGCAAACAGATGCAAGTGATGAATTTTGGGTAGCGATCCTGCTTGAAGAAAAGAATGGCGTTAGAACTCCTTGTGGATACAAATCCGATAAGTTCAAACAGGGTGAATTACACTATTACTCTACTTTCAAAGAGATTTTAGTAGTCAGATGAGGAATTGAGAAATTCCAGTTTCATTTGATTGGTCATCATATCAAAATAGAAATGGATATGTCCTCATTTCCAGCCATGATTCAATTTTAAAACAAGCAGATTCCAAATCCACAATTGCTCAGATGGTCAGAATGGTTTTCTCAATGGGATTATGAACTCAAACATGTTTAAGGCAAAAACAATGTTATTGCAGACTTCTTTTCTCAACAAGGCGCAGTTCATCAAGTTCAAAATACTAATCTCTTGTCCCACATCGACCCTTTCATGAAAGAACCCTTTTGCAAACCATTTAAATTCAATGACCCTGCACCCTCTCTTCCACACTGCCTTCCAATCATCTATACCTTTACCCAAATCATGAATTCAAACCAGGCTAGCTCAAACCCTTTCCCTTCTAGCCAAATCAAACCAGTTTACAACCCTTCTGGTCCCTTCCAATTCAGCAACTTCACCCCACTCCTTGAACCTCAAGAAGCCATAACATACCTTCCCAGAGAACTTCAAAATGAAGTCTTTGAACACACCCTAAAACGCAGAGACAAGGATATGGTCCTCAAATTCCTTGAGCTCCTTCTTGAACAACATGGCCTATGTTTTCGTGGTTTACGCCTCCATCCAAACTATCCTTTCTGTTCCATGTTTCATATCCATCACCCCCACAGACTACCAAAGATTGCTCTTGTTTTTCTATGGTATTTGACTCGTGCATATACTGTAGGTTTTCTTTTTAATGCCCCAATCCTTTTCCAATACATTCGCATAGCCATATCTGATCCTGAAATCAGATCCTTTTACAATCAGCTCTATGGAACTCCAGGCACATACAATTTGATAACCTTTCTCACTTGGTTCAAATCCCTTGAACAATGGAAAGAAGCCCTCCAAACACATCATCATTTGTATTGCCTTGTTCATTTTCGTGGCCCTTTGCGCGTCCCTCATGAAGATGGTTCTAATGCAAAAATTGTTGAATGGTTTCCTACAAACCTCTCCAAATCCATTAAAGAACCATACAACGTCAATTATGTCATATTTCTCCAAAACATTTGTGCTCTAAATGGTGTTAATTATGATACTGTTCCAGAGTATGTCAAATGGAATGATGATCCGTGGCATAATGGTGACATGAATGATTTATCCTGTGCTCCTCTATTTGAATGTTTATACATTTACGCTCAGAAACATAAATGGAGTTATGGAGAAATCAGTTCTGATTCTGATGCTTTTGTTGGCTTGGATTCTGGTGATGATGAAGAAGAAGAACCCTATGATGCAGCAGCAGATCTTGATAATCTTGCATACAATAGTGACAGAGATGGAAGCTTTGACAGTGGTCCCAACACTCCCATTTATGATGGCTCTCATTATGATTTTGATACTGATGGCAACGAAACAGACTAATGTTTAACTCGGATCTCCAGCTCAGTGTCGGCAAGTGAGTCAGCTACCAGACAGCCCGAATCTCTTTTATTAAAGTTGATGTAATAGAAAGTTTGTGGTGTCATTTTCTCTTTTTCTTTATGACAGTAGTGCGTGCTTTACTTTTGCTTTACTTTTGCTTTTGTCAGGAATCTACTTTGTAAAAGTTTGCTTTAATCATGTTGTTGGACAGCTGTCCTCTATTATTGAGTCCTGTAGCTCAGCCCTTCCTCTATAAAAGGAGCGAGCCTTGTTATTGTTGATCATCCTGGTCTGGCATTCAGTTTTGTTTCTAAGTTTGGCTTGTAAGTTCTCTCCATGAGAGTCTCTTTAAGTTTAATAAGATGCCTATCTTATTCTATATAATTCTAAGTCTCGTAGTCTTCTGAGGTACTGGTCTATGTTTATACTCTATTAGGTATGCCTGTAACCTTTTATGTTTATTACGTACTCCCGTTCCTAGTGCAGTTTTTGTTTAATTTTTATAATATCCTTTTATGATTTTCTTTTTGTCTTTGTTGTCTTGTTCTTTGTGTTGTTCTTAGGTTAGAACTCCCCCGGTATTGCGAAGTCCCTTAACTTCGGATATCTTCCCCCCTAATTGGTATCAGAGGTTGTAACTATGTCCTCTCGTGAGTAGTTTTCTTATGGAAAACTTATAACAACAAGGTATTTCAGAGATAAGTCATGCTTTAATGGTATTTTCATGAAAGATTATTCTGCTTTTAAGAGTAAACAACAGTGGAGAGCCATAAACTGCGTTCTTTTTGTAGCATCAGGGCAGTTTTTAGCAAAATGGCCAGGTTTTTTGCAAAGGAAACATTTATCGGATTTCTTTCCTCTGAAATTCTTTTTCTTGACAAACTTGAATTTCTTCTTACGGAATTTCTGCTTCTTGTAGGGCTTTACAAAAGTGTTGTCATCATACTTTTTGTGACGAGAGGACTTCCGATATTTCTTCTTATAAGCTTTCTTGTGTTGAGAACAATCACAGCCTTCTTTGTTCTTACACTTGATCTTCCAATGATCTTTGTTACAAGCTTTAGAGAGCATCTTACTGGTCTTTTCCATATCATCCATATCCTTGTTCAAGAAGGAGCTCAAGGAATTTGAGGACCATATCCTTGTCTCTGCGTTTCAGGGTGTGTTCAAAGACTTCATTTTGAAGTTCTCTGGGAAGGTATGTTATGGCTTCTTGAGGTTCAAGGAGTGGGGTGAAGTTGCTGAATTGGAAGGGACCAGAAGGGTTGTAAACTGGTTTGATTTGGCTAAAAGGGAAAGGGTTTGAGCTAGCCTGGTTTGAATTCATGATTTGGGTAAAGGTATAGATGATTGGAAGGCAGTGTGGAAGAGAGGGTGCAGGGTCATTGAATTTAAATGGTTTGCAAAAGGGTTCTTTCATGAAAGGGTCGATGTGGGACAAGAGATTAGTATTTTGAACTTGATGAACTGCGCCTTGTCGAGAAAAGAAGTCTGCAATAACATTGTTTTTGCCTTGAACATGTTTGACTTCAGCATTTATCAAAATATCATGAAAGAATTGCTTATATCTCAAAACCTTAATGTTATAAGTTTTCCATAAGAAAACTACTCACGAGAGGACATAGTTACATCCTCTGATACCAATTAGGGGGGAAGATATCCGAAGTTGATGGCTCTCATTATGATTTTGATACTGATGGCAACGAAACAGACTAATGTTTAACTCGGATCTCCAGCTCAGTGTCGGCAAGTGAGTCAGCTACCAGACAGCCCGAATCTCTTTTATTAAAGTTGATGTAATAGAAAGTTTGTGGTGTCATTTTCTCCTTTTCTTTATGACAGTAGTGCGTGCTTTACTTTTGCTTTACTTTTGCTTTTGTCAGGAATCTACTTTGTAAAAGTTTGCTTTAATCATGTTGTTGGACAGCTGTCCTCTATTATTGAGTCCTGTAGCTCAGCCCTTCCTCTATAAAAGGAGCGAGCCTTGTTATTGTTGATCATCCTGGTCTGGCATTCAGTTTTGTTTCTATGTTTGGCTTGTAAGTTCTCTCCATGAGAGTGTCTTTAAGTTTAATAAGATGCCTATCTTATTCTATATAATTCTAAGTCTCGTAGGTTTATACTCTATTAGGTATGCCTATAACCTTTTATGTTTATTACGTACTCCCGTTCCTAGTCCAGTTTTTGTTTAATTTACCCTTTCCATGGCTCACATGGGGAGAGTAAATAGTCATTTACTCTCTCCACATAATAACTATTTACTCTCCCCATGTGAGCCGAGTATCGTCTGGACAAATTATAAAAAGTACTCTGTTTTGTGGGTTCATTCATCTTCTTCATTTTAAATAAATGTAGGATCATATATGAGAGATTTAATCCATCTTAATACTCCAAAAAACATGTACATACCTTTTTTGTTTCATTATTCTTTGGAATGTCATCATTATCACCACCTTCTTCTTTCTTCACCATCACCAAGTTCTTTCTTCTTCTATTCAAAACTTTTACTTAATGTTCAAACTACCAATCAATAATGCTTGCACTTGGATTTAATGTAGAAATTTTGATTTTTGGAGCCAAAATGGTAAAGAACTAAGTTTGAATGCAATACTCGGTTTGCTTGGGAAGAGGATTTGTGGGAAGAGTAAATGGGGTTTGTGGGGGAAGGGTGAATAAATTATGTGGGGGTGAGGGGTGTTAGTGAGATATAAGGGGATGTTTTAAAGTGTGTGATTAATTTATTACCCATGGATAAATTGATAGATTAATTTTTTTACCTTAGAGTAAATATGTTAATTGAGGGGGGTGTTTGTGAGATATAAGGGGATGTTTAAAAGTAGATCTATTCAAAATTAAATAGAGGTGTTAGTGAGATAAATGGAGGTCGTAAATAGTCTCACCCTTATTAAAAACATAACACATCAATCTAATCAATCTATGAGCCAACCTTATTTATTACATCTATTTCAATATCAACTAGTACTTTAAACGTTATTAAAAACGTAACACGTACACTACTTTGTGTATTTATTTATTTGTATAAAAAATAAAAATAAAATAGCCTCATCTATAGTAAGACCCAATCTTATGTATTAGATCTATTTCAATATCAACTACTACGAGCGCGTTTAGTTGTCCTCTAATTTATGAATTAAATAATTTAAAATTGCTTAATTCGTAAATTATCTAATTTAAGCAATTGGTTGCAAAAATAAATAAGTATATAAAATCATAAAATTAAGTTAATACAAAATCATAAAATTAAGTTAATACCTAATACATTAAGTGAGAAAACGTAAAGATATAGTCGAAATTACATAACTTATAACTATCATACAGGTTCATGCAGAAAAAATCACATTAGAATTTTTTTTGTTGAAACAATTTACAATTTATTAATTTACCATCAAACAATTACAAACGAGATAATTTACACAATCAAACGAGCCAACTTTAATCATTCCATTACTTCAATTCATATATTTCAATATCCCTCAAACCTTATATGTTACATCTATTTCAATATGTAAGCAAATATATACTGCATGTATTATGCGTATGTAGATAAAACAATTATATTTCAAATTTTTTGCATAAGTGGAATTATTTGGATCTGTATTAGTAATTAGGCTACTGAAATCCCTGAGAAGTTTGATGGTTTTTTTTGGAAGGGATTGTTTTTAGCAGCTGTTTTAGTTTTTTGGAAGGGATTGTTTTTAGCAGCTGTTTTAGTACAAATGTGTATGTTTCTGTTTATAATTTGTTATTAATTTTAATGATATATTATATTCAATTTTTAGGGTTGGTAGAACTCTGTTCCACCAAATCTATTTTTAGCTCTATATATATATACATATACCATATAATTTTTTTCTGTTTTATCTCTACCCTCGCTTTTATCTTTCCCAGGCTACTATTTTATTTTTCCATTTTATACTTCATTCAAATGACAGGAACTACTTCAGTTTAAAGTTAAGATATATCAAAATCTCAACAACAACTTTAAAGTTTAGATATATCAAAATCTCAACAAGAACATATAGTACTTCGTGAACTCTCTATATGTATATAGATATTTATCCAAAATTCCAGCAGTTTGAAGTTTAGAGTTGTTCTTAACCATCTCTTGACAATTGAATTATTTGAAGATTAAAGAATTTGTTGTTAATAAAAAAATTAATTTGATTATTTAAAAGACTAGGCATGTATGTCATTAAAAGTTTTAGTATCCTCCAAAATCTTAACTATCAAATGACTTCCTATTCGATACTATAATTTATAAATGAATTAAAAGAATATAAAAAACTTCATAAATCAAAATGAGCTCAACCCTAACGAATATTTATAATTAATAAAATGAAGCCAACGCATATAAAATACAATTTTTCTTACATTTTACTGTGAAGAGGTTCGCATCCATAATATGTGATATAATAAGCATCTAATTGGCATGACGTATCACAACTATTCTTTCGCATTTTATATTATTTTTAACAAGAAAAATATTAATTATCAAAAAAATCACGTGGTGTGCTATATAGCGGGATCCTCTTTCTCCATTACCACTTTTGCTATATATGAAGAAGTTTTCGTACATTTACTCCACCAAGATTTTTTAATTGTGTGCGTTTGGCTTTCTAGCCAAAAAAAAATAATAAAATAAAATCCAACCAAATATTAGAATGTCAGATGAAAATAATCCAAGGTTTTTTAATGATCCCCAAAAAAAATAAATAGAAATTAATGAACAAAAACTAGTCTTTTTAATGAGAATTTTGGAAAAAAAAATGATGAATTTAGTGAAACGTTTTATAATCTTTTTTGTGTTTCTATGAAATAAAATTCTATATAGATAAGAAAATGTTTTTATATGAGAAAAAATGGAGTACATGTCACTAAATATTTTTTTCTTCACCTTTATCATAAAAATTAATAATAATTTCAGTCATTTTCTTAATTTTTTTTAAACGGATTCTAAAGTGTCTATCAAAGTTACTGAGACTTTAAAATTGACTCTAATGTCTATCAAAATTTTGGCGATAAGATCTAACATGTTTTTAATATTTATCCCATTATTTCAATTGTGATTTTTAATAAAAATTCATATTTTCAAATTATATTGGGAATGGCTATTATGCTATTGATTTTTCAACTATGCCTTTTCTGATTTCCTTGCATTGATTTTGCAGCAGTGTAGGCACCATAAATCATGACTTATAAGAATCATAAAAAAACTCTGAGAGAGTTCACATTTAGTCCAGAGCTCACTTGCACACTAGATAATGCTCTAGAAGAGTTTGTAGCTCAACAAACTATCACATTGTTTGGTTTTGTTGTATGACAAACCCAGTTTGTAGTACAACAAAACTCATTTTGTCGTATGACAAACCCAGTTTGTAGTACAGCAAAACTCACTAAATACAAACTAGCCACTCCTTGACACATCACTGTGTCAGAACCCATCACTTTAGAGATTTATCGTACGACAAATTATAATACTGTGGGGGTTTGTCGCATGACAAACAGTTCATTGTTGGGTTTACACCCCACAAACCCTCCCAGTTGTATAAGTAGGCATGCACCCTCACTGGTTTGAGAGATGATTTTTGCCTTAAAAATTCTATTACGCTCTCTTGGCTCAAAAGTTCTTTTCATATATCATTTGATTTCCTAAGAAAACTCAAGTCTAGTCTCAGCATCCGGAGTGTTATATTTTAGAATCAAATTGTTGAAAATATTTAAAGAAGAAAAGTTAGTATCTGCCGAAGGTTTCTATGCCGCACTTTATTTTCTCTCTTTATTATTATATCGCCGGGAAGATGATTGAAGTTCTTCCTAGAAATTACATTATATCTGCATATGTGCTTTAGATTAATTATCTGCAATGTAGATTTATTATATTTGTTGTTCTGTCCACTTTTTAGTTGAATAAACTTATTGTCAAATTATTAGTATTTTACCCTTTTTACAAAGCTTCTTTTCAAAACACTAATAAAATCATTTGTAAAACAATAAGAAGTACAGTCATTATCATCGAATAAAACTAAGCTTTCAAAACTCGGACTGATAGATTCTTACTTATGAATTCAACTCGGACGTATTCTGTCATCATATAAACTATAATATGTTTGATACACTCTCCTTAAGAGTTCAATTCTTTATTAAATTAATTCCGATAAGATCCGATCTTTTCTAAACAAACGAAACGAGATTGTTGATATTGTTATATGAAGAAAACAATACCAAATCAATTTCATGATTTTAGAATAATAAAATAAACTTTTGTCATTATTAATCAAATTTTGACAAAACCAAACATCAAATTACGGAATATACTAGTATCTCTCGGCAAGCCTATAAAAGATTGATAAACACCAACTAAATTAGACATAATAATAATTAGAAGTGGATCATTAGCAGAGGTGGCCCATGCAAAGTTGGACCCCGAACGAAATTACTATTATGACTTTTATAATATTTATTAAATTTTAATTTTGCGTGTATATTGTATATAAATATGGAAAAAAAATTGTTTCGAACAATTTAATATTTGTATATACAAAAATATCATTTAAACATTTTTTTATTTAAATTACTATTATATAAAGCCACAAAGTATTTTAATAGTTGTAAAACTATGTATAGTTCTTTAAGTGGATTTTTTAAGAAAAAAATGTAGCAATTAATTACATTCATATCCTAGTGTCAAGTCACCAGCTTAGTTAACTCATCTCCACCACCTTGCTAAAATAACAACCATTCCTATATTTTATTATAAGTAAAACAATATTATAGTGATTCTATGAAATTTTAGTCATAAATCTATCTAAAATATCAAATTGTTAACAATATTATAATGGTCTCAATGAAGCTAAGATACGATCACAACTTTTCTTGAAGAGTTATTGTATGGCGACCCTCATTCAATATTAACCCTAATTTATTGAATTTTGACATATACCATTTTATCAAAATAGACAATTATGTATCAATCTCTACCTATAAAATGTGGTGGAAAAAAGTTTAAACAATATTGATAGGTTAGGGTTAGCAATTATTTAAAACATTAACTATGATAATATTATTAGAAGTTTTAATTTTCTCCAAAATTTTAATTATCAAATGGCATTACCATAAATAAAAAAAAATGCATTGATGTAAAATATAACTTTTTATATATCGATATGAGATAAACTCTAAATACAATAGCATTATAATTGATTAAACAAAGCAAACACATACAAAATAGAATTTTTCATACAAATTTTGCTGTGAATAGAATCGCATCCACTAATCGTGATACAATAAACATCTAGGTGGCATGACTTATCACAAGTATCCTTTCACATGCTACATTTGTGTTTGGCATAACCAAAAATATTAACTACCATCATAAAAAAAACCATGTATTACTTCATTTCTCTTCCTAGAAGTGATACCTAATGTAGTACAATATGGAATCAAACATACATAACATGGAACAAAGTAAAAAAAAAAAAATAAATAAAACAAATTCAATATTTATAGTGCGCCAAGTAACATATTTTATATGTTCAATATATTATAGTACTTATGAAATATGGTATATTGATTATGTTTCAAAAAAGCAATACAACTCTTAAATATGTACAAACTAAAAATAAAATTAGATTCTCTTAATCGAAGAATTGAGGGAGTAATCATGTGCAAACGTATTATAGTGGGCAAAAAGATAAATTTCTCTGTATAAGAATTGAAAAGATGGTCCTTCACTAAGCCTTTAACAATCGTATATAAATTGGGTCATGTTATATTCAAATTCAATATGATGGAGGATATATATGCTATTAATTCAATTCAATTCATGAATTTGATTGATATATAAAATATTAGTCCTTTTTCGAATTTATTCCATATTTTTTTATTGGATCTAAGTTGAAGAGTTAATTAGTATCCATGATTTTGATCAAAATTTATTTATGAACCAAATAATTTGCACATTTTTTATTTTATTTTATTACATTTAAATATGTAATGACATATAAATACACATGCACGTATATAAATTTAATAATGTATATATTTCTCAAATCCTATTACAAATAGACTTGAATGAAATACACTCAATTCTTGGACCTAGATAAAACTTTGTAATACCCTTTCAATTGTCCTCCTCTAATTGGATTAATTGATCGTCTGATGAGAGATGATAACATAAGGATATCCAATTGTTAATCACACTTAATAAATTCAGATCGACTTCATGGATTATAGATACTTACCATATCCAGCTAGTCAAATCAGATTCTAATTAAATTTGGGTACGTAGAAATTCAATCTATTGTTTGTCCATTCATGGCATAAGAAAACAATTTGGATACGCACTATGAGATACGTTTGGTGTGATATTTTTGAATCGCAATAGTAAAATTTGAATAGAGGGAGGATGCTATGGAGGCGCATGTTTCAAATTTTTCTTCTTGACTTTGAGATCTTACTTTGGTTGATATCCAGTCTTAATGCTTTGTTTAGCTGTGGAGGTTCAAAAAAAATAAAAAATTGAACACTTGATCCCCTTCTACCTTTCTAGATGGCTATAAACAACTACTAATAACAATATTTTAAGTGCATGATTATAATTACACTCAAAACATATACAAGGGAGCGCTTTTTTGTGTGTGTAATTTATGTATTCATTTAATTTTAATAAATATTTCTAATTATTATGTTGTTTAATTTCAAAAATATTTTAAAAAGTTGAACAAAATTGGAATTTGGAGTTCAATTTTTCTTCAAATACAAAATGGAGTACTTTATATGTAATACCCGTGGCATTTGCATTTGAATTTGAGCATAAGCATTCTTGTTTTATACCTTTATATGAGTTTAATTTTTTTTTTTTATTTTGATATTTGTCATACAAATTTCATTGGTTGGATATGATTTGAGATTATATTTATTGATAATTATGTTCGTGTTTGATTACCGTGTTCCCATTTTTTTTACACTCTTTGGTCGTAATTCTCTTTATTTTATTCATCTTAGTCTTTGTTCGGATACATTTAACCTATTCTAGATACCTACATGTCTAGCCTACAAATTATGGAGAAATAAAAATATTTTAGACAATTGTGCAGTGTTACCATTTCGATCATATCTTTTCGCTCAGAACTCAGATTTTGGTGTTCTTTATATCGTTAGAAAGAAGACTCGAAGAGCTAAAACTTCTTCCGACTGAAAATTTTCCAGTTCGGACATTTACTAGCCTAAAATTAGCTCCGAAGCTACTAATCACGCACAGTAACGCGAAAATAGGGGCATTTTGGTGATTTTTCTTTTTATTCCACTTCTACTCTTCTCTTCTACACACTTCTCATTTTCTCCTTCACCAAACCAGCGAAAAACAGAGCCCTTCTCTCTATTTCCCTCATCCTAAAACCTTGATTCATCACAAATTAAACCACTAAATCCATTCTACTACTAGAAATCACAAGCTAGCAACATCATCAACAAGATTTCATCATCATCCTCCTTTGAATCATTCAATTCCTCCTAGGATCCTTCAAGCTCTTCATACTCAACTACTTCAATTCTTCATCAATCCTTTAATTGAGGTGGGAACATGAGTAAACTTCTCTTCTCTACTCTAATTTACATGTTTTATACTCTACATTGTTAATTTTGAGGTCCACCCATATGAATCTTAGATTTGCTATTTTAGAGAAGAGATGATTTTCTAAATTGCTATTAATTGAACTATGAAGTTGTGATGATGGTATTTGATATATGAATTTGCAAGTTTGATTGTTATATGGGTTTAAAGTCAAGTTTTGATGATGAACAGTGAATTCGTCATAGTATACCTTACCCATAAATTATTGGTATAATTGAGTAAGTTTACTTTAAAAATTATTTATGAAATTTACTTTAATGTTGGTACTTAAATTTGGTTTAAAGACACATTTAATGTAAATTGTGTATTGTATGGATATTGTACTTGTGCTTGTATTTGTGGTTGGTTTGTAAGTTGGGACAGAGAGCCCCTCGGATGAAAAGACCGGAAACCGTGCACGGAAGCAAAGAAGAGGTGCCACCGCCACGGGGTGAGGAGCCCCCGGAATGGGGACCGCCGCATTAGCATTTACGGAGTAACCATTCATTATGTATGTGTTACTAGTTTATCCGAAATTTATATTCGGTTACTTATCCTCAACACAACAAAAATTAAATATGTCAACTTTATGATTTATGTATTCCTTATCAAAGTGCCAACATTGTTTATGATTCTTATACGAGTTTAATGAGGTATGATTATTTTCTTTGTTGGATTTCATTATACTTTGGAGCCTCATTTATTAGGCTTGTTTACAATTTTAATAGTTCAATTATTAGTTTCATTTTGCACTCTTGTTTCCATTGGGCTTTTTAGCTCACGTTTTCCCTCCACAGGTACACAATCTGATCGTGTAGTAGATGACAAGGGAAAGGGAGAAAAGATGAGGTTGCATGCGATAGAATAGATTCTTGATACCAACTAGACCTTGTGTAGTCTTCATGTAGAAGACTTTGGTTTGTTTCTTTTGAGTTTTATTAATAATATGTTGTGGTTATGTAATATTAGTGAAGAATATTTTGTGGAGAACTTATGGTTTTATGTATATATGACTTTTATTTATATTTAATGAGTTTGATAATGGTTTGTGATTTTGGTCTACGGTTTGTATCATATAAGTGCGTCATAATTTTCAGATTTATATTTAAGGAATTTTAGTTGGTCTTATGTGCGTCCATTATCCAAATTTATATCCGCCATATATGTAGATACCATAGCGTCCCCGCTACCCCGGGGTGTGGGATTCGGGGCATTACAAAGTTGGTATCAGAGGCTAAGGTTTAAGTCATCATTAGGACGCAATATGGGTTGATATGTGATTGTGTGTCGTCTTCTCTTCTTTTCTATTTATGCTTAATTATTATATTTCGATCCTCCGTAATCACATTATTATTACAAAGTTTTCTTGATTTTCTTCGTGTAGAATGTATGCCTCTAAAAGGTAAGCGAGGGAGAGGAGGAAAATCTCCTGGCCAAGCCAAGCCTACTTTTGTCGCCCAAGGTAGAGGTAGACCCAAACGATCTGTGAATAGTAACCCCTTTCAAGTGCCACCATCAGTCGTTACACCTTCGGTACCAGCTGTACAACCTCCGTAAAGTCAGCCCGTTCAAGTCCCCATGCAACAAAACCCACTCCTACAAACTTTTGATCCAAATGTTTTTATGAACCAAATGGATAATATGGTGAGAGCGATGACAAGTCTTACAACTTTGCTTGCTTCTAACCCAAATGTAACCAACTCACAAGGCCAAAACCACAATGAAAACACTAATGCCCACACCGTAATTCCGCCGGGTAACCAAAACCAAAACCAAGGGCTCCAACACACTGAAAATCAATCAGTAATCCCTTAAAATGAACCCATTTTCCAAGATGCTATTAACCGAAAAAATCGACGAGAGCTTACCCCCGCTGAATACATTAAGATTTTCGAGCAAATGCACCCTCCAACTTTTGATGGGAAAACCGGGGCTGTAGATGCCGATAGTTGGTTGTACTAAATCACCGAGAGCCTTGCTAATCTTGAAGTGCCCGATAGATACCGTGTGCAAGTTGCCACGAACCAACTTACCAACCGAGCTGCTTTATGGTGGAGACACACAAAAGAAAGTTTTGCTATTCGTACGTGGGAGCAATTTTCCACCGCTTTTCTTCAAGAGTATGTATCGGAGGCCCATAAGAATGAAAAGCTCTCTCAATTAGATCAACTAATTCAAGGCACCAGAACCGTTGAAGACTATCGGATGAAGTTTGAAGAATTAAGTATTTATGAAGAGACTTTCCATACCCACCCACAAGAGAAGATGAGGAGATTTAAGAATGGGTTACGGCCGATGTATCGTATTAATCTTGGGTCTCAAAAGTTTAATAGCTACAGGGAACTTGTTGAAGCTGCTTTAAGAATGGATGCCGAGTACCGTGAAACCGAACCTTTGAGGAGGGGCAACAAAAGAAAAGTCGAAAGTTCAACCTTTATCCCCAAATCAAGCAAGAAAAATAGCAGCAATTCTCAAACTTTGAATACCTTCTTACGGATTACCGATGGAAACCCAAACCCAAGACCGATTTTGTGCTACTCTTGCGGTGAATATGGCCACAGACGAGCTGAATGTCCTAAAAACTCAAAGACGGTTGAATCGTATAGCCATGTATCCAACCGGGGTGGTGGTAATGATCAAGGTGGAAGTAGTAGCCGAGTTCGAGGTGGATTTGTTGGTCGTGGTGGTGGTCGAAATTTTCGAGGAAATTTTCGAGGACCCTCTTCAAGTTTCACTCGTTCTAATTCCAATCCAACGCCGTATCAAGCTTATCAAAATTTCAGCGCCACTAATGAACCATCTCAATCTCGCTCCTTTGCCCATGGAACCACCCAATCAGGCCGTGTCTACTCAATTACACAATCTTCTAATCCGACTGAGTTAACTGCCATGGAAGGTAACCTTATTGTCTTTAACACCGGAGCAAGGGTATTATTTGATACGGGTACATCTCATTCATTCATTACAGCATCGTTCATTACTTGTTTGGGGTTGCCTACTTATGAGTTGGACTTTCCTTTAACTGTCGGTACACCCGCTAATGGCACGGTTAGATTGAGTCGTAGTTGCTCCGTTGTAATTTCTGTTGATCGTGAGCGTTTCATAGAGGATTCCTTTATCATCTTAGATATGGATTTGTATGATGTTATTTTGGGTATGAATTGGTTGTCGAAGTATCAAGCGGTCATCGATTGTTATAACATAAGGGTTATTGTTAATTTACCTTGGGGTGTTCGTGTTGCTTTTATGGGTAGAAATTCTGAATTCCACCCTTATTCATTTGCTACGCGTACGGAACAACGAGATTATATTAGTTGGTTGGCTAGTCTCACTAATGTCGAAGCACCTAAGTTGTCACCGAGCGATATACCCACCGTATGTGATTTTCTTGATGTTTTTCCCGACGATTTACCGAGTTTACCCCCTCACCGTGAGATAGAATTCACCATTGAATTACAAACCAATACTTCACCTATCTCCTTTTCCCCTTACCGACTCGCACCTGCCGAGCTCCAGGAGTTGAAAACCCAACTTGATGACCTTCTTGCCAAAGGTTTTATCCGTTATAGTACTTCTCCGTGGGGAGCACCGATTCTTTTTGCTAAGAAAGCTGATGGTTCACTTCGTCTATGTGTTGATTACCGCAAGCTTAACCAAGTCACCATCAAGAATAAATACCCTTTACCTCGCATTGATGATCTCTTTGACCAACTACGTGGTTATCACCGCTTCTCAAAAATTGATCTTCGATCGGGCTATCATCAACTAAGGGTTCGGGAAGAAGATATTCCCAAAACTGCATTCAACACCCGTTATGGCCACTTCGAGTTTCTTGTGATGCCTTTTGGTTTAACCAATGCACCTGCGGCATTTGTGGATCTTATGCACCGCGTCTTTCGACCTTATCTTGATTCTTTCATTGTGGTGTTTATAGACGATATTATTATTTATTCCCGTACCGATGAAGAACATGATCGACATCTTCGTATAGCCCTTCAACTTCTTCGAGAACATCGTCTTTATGCTAAATTTAGCAAATGTGACTTTTGGAAGGATGAGGTCAAATTCCTTGGCCATGTGGTATCTCGTGGTGGTATATCCGTTGACGCCATTAAAGTCCAGTCTATATCCTCTTGGCAACGTCAGAAGAATATTACCGAAATTCAAAGTTTTCTTGGTCTTGCTGGTTACTATCGACGTTTTGTTCAAGACTTCTCTAAGATTGCTGCACCGCTCACGAGGCTTACCCAAAAAGGTGTTCCTTACGTTTGGACCGATAAGTATGAAGAATCTTTTAACGAACTCAAGCGTCGACTAACGTCTGCGCCCGTACTTGTTTTACCTGAACAAGGCCGTGGTTATATACTATGTTGTGACGCTTCTCATACCGGATTAGGTTGTGTTCTTATGCAAGAGGGACATGTTATTGCCTACGGTTCGCGCCAGTTAAAGATCCACGAGAGAAATTATCCAGTCCATGACCTTGAACTTGCTACTGTAGTTTTTGCTTTGAAGTTATGGCGACACTACCTATACGGAAAGCAATTTGAATTTTATACGGATCATAAGAGCTTGAAGTATATCTTCACCCAACGTGACCTCAATCTCCGACAACGTCGATGGATGGAATTTCTTGAAGATTATGACTTCATTCTACAATATCACCCTTGGAAGGCGAATGTTGTTGCCGATGTGCTTAGCCGAAAGAACCAAGGATCCTTATCCTCTCTACAGTGTCGGGAGTGGAAACTTTGTCAAGCGTTACAAGACTTTAATTTGGTTGTTGATCATCGAGAAAATGTTGCTTTCCTTGCCAACATCATTATTCGACCACTCATTCAGGACCGAGTAATTCAAAGTCAGTCTGAAGACGAAGAAATTGTTGAAATTAAAAAGAAGTTAGAAAGTGGAGAATTAGTTGAACATCACACTATTGGTGCTGATGGTGGTGTACGTTATAATGGAAGAATCCTTGTACCGAAGGACAATGAAGACATTAAGCGAGAAATCCTAGATGATGCCCACAAGTCCAAATTCACCATCCATCCTGGAAGCTCAAAGATGTATAAAGATATCAGACACACTTATCAATGGATGGGAATGAAACGAGAAATTGCCACTTATATATCAAAATGCCTCACTTGTCAAAAAATCAAGATCGAGCATCAAAGACCAGCCGGTGAACTTCAACCCCTCCTTATTCCTGTATGGAAGTGGGAAAATATTACGATAGATTTCCTTATGGGGCTACCGAGGACGCAACAGAAGCATAATGCTATTTGGGTAATTATTGACCGTCTCACCAAATCAGCCCATTTCTTACCAATGAAGGATACCGACTCACCCGAGACACTTGCTAAACTCTACGTACGAGAGATTGTACGCCTTCACGGAGTCCCCGTTTCCATTGTATCTGATAGAGATGCACGCTTTACATCACGATTTTGGAAAGCATTTCAAAGTGCACTTGGCACCCGACTTGAGATGAGTACTGCATTTCATCCGCAAACTAATGGCCAATCGGAGCGAACTGTACAAATTCTTGAAGATATGTTACGAGCGTGTGTTTTAGATTTTCAAGGCAGTTGGGATGACCATTTATCGTTAGCGGAGTTTACTTACAATAATAGTTTTCAAGCAAGTATCGGAATGGCACCGTATGAAGCCTTATATGGAAGACCGTGTCGCTCACCTATGTGTTGGACTGAAGTTGGAGAAGCAGCACTTATTGGGCCACAACTTGTGGAAGAGACAACTGAAAAGATTCGAGTTATCAAGCAACGGCTGACCACAGCCCAAAGTCGTCAAAAGAGCTACGTTGATAAACGAAGACGCCCACTACAATTTGAAGTGAGTGATTTTGTGTTTTTGAAGGTGAAAGCTAATAGAGGAATCATTCATTTTGGTAGCAAAGGCAAGCTAGCATCGCGCTACATAGGTCCTTTCGAGATCATACGACGTGTTGGTAATGTATCTTATCAATTAGTGCTACCATCCTCCCTTGAGCGAGTACACGATGTTTTTCATGTCTCCATGCTTAAAAAGTATATCCCCGATTCGTCACATATTCTACCGGTGGAAGAATTAGAAATAGATGAGAGTATTTCTTATAAAACTCAACCGGTCAAAATTTTAGATCGCAAGGAGAAGATTCTTCGTAACAAAGTTATTCCGTTAGTAAAGGTCCTTTGGCTCCATCATAATAGGGAGGAAGCAACATGGGAGTTAGAATCGGAAATTCTTCGTTTATATCCTCATTTGGTACGTTAGACATTACTCATCCTTATTTCAATTGGATTCCTTTCGAATTTCGGGTCGAAATTCTTTTTAGGAGAGGAGACTGTAATACCCGTGGCATTTGCATTTGCATTTGATCATAAGCATTCTTGTTTTATACCTTTATATGAGTTTAATTTTTTTATTTTATTTTGATATTTGTCATACAAATTTCATTGGTTGGATATGATTTGAGATTATATTTATTGATAATTATGTTCGTGTTTGATTACCGTGTTCCCATTTTTTTTTACACTCTTTGGTCGTAATTCTCTTTATTTTATTCATCTTAGTCTTTGTTCGGATACATTTAACCTATTCTAGATACCTACATGTCTAGCCTACAAATTATGGAGAAAATAAAAATATTTTAGACAATTGTGCAGTGTTACCATTTCGATCATATCTTTTCGTTCAGAACTCCGATTTTGGCGTTCTTTATATCGTTAGAAAGAAGACTCAAAGAGCTAAAACTTCTTTCCAATGAAAATTTTCTAGTTCGGATATTTACTAGCCTAAAATTAGCTCCGAAGCTACTGATCACGCACAGTGAAGCGAAAACAGGGGCATTTTGGTGATTTTTCTTTTTATTCTACTTATACTCTTCTCTTCTACACACTTCTCATTTTCTCCTTCACCAAACTCACGAAAAACAGAGCCCTTCTCTCTATTTCCCTCATCCTAAAACCTTGATTCATCACAAATTAAACCACTAAATCCATTCTACTACTAGAAATCACAAGCTAGCAACATCATCAACAAGATTTTATCATCATCCTCCTTTGAATCATTCAATTCCTCCAAGGATCCTTCAAGCTCTTCATACTCAACTACTTCAATTCTTCATCAATCCTTTAATTGAGGTGGGAACATGAGTAAACTTCTCTTCTCTACTCTAATTTACATGTTTTATACTCTACATTGTTAATTTTGAGGTCCACCCATATGAATCTTAGATTTGCTATTTTAGAGAAGAGATGATTTTCTAAATTGCTATTAATTGAACTATGAAGTTGTGATGATGGTATTTGATATATGAATTTGCAAGTTTGATTGTTATATGGGTTTAAAGTCAAGTTTTGATGATGAACAGTGAATTCGTCATAATATACCTTACCCATAAATTTTTGGTATAATTGAGTAAGTTTACTTTAAAAATTATTTATGAAATTTACTTTAGTGTTGGTACTTAAATTTGGTTTAAAGACACATTTAATGTAAATTGTGTATTGTATGGATATTGTACTTGTGCTTGT
The DNA here is from genome assembly GCA_021464415.1 of Lonicera japonica. Taxonomy (NCBI): domain Eukaryota; kingdom Viridiplantae; phylum Streptophyta; class Magnoliopsida; order Dipsacales; family Caprifoliaceae; genus Lonicera; species Lonicera japonica. Next base: position 3,423,330 of record CM038468.1, on the reverse strand, counting down.
ATTTGTGGTTGGTTTGTAAGTTGGGACAGAGAGCCCCTCGGATGAAAAGACCGGAAACCGTGCACGGAAGCAAAGAAGAGGTGCCACCGCCACGGGGTGAGGAGCCCCCGGAATGGGGACCGCCGCATTAGCATTTACGGAGTAACCATTCATTATGTATGTGTTACTAGTTTATCCGAAATTTATATTCGGTTACTTATCCTCAACACAACAAAAATTAAATATGTCAACTTTATGATTTATGTATTCCTTATCAAAGTGCCAACATTGTTTATGATTCTTATACGAGTTTAATGAGGTATGATTATTTTCTTTGTTGGATTTCATTATACTTTGGAGCCTCATTTATTAGGCTTGTTTACAATTTTAATAGTTCAATTATTAGTTTCATTTTGCACTCTTGTTTCCATTGGGCTTTTTAGCTCACGTTTTCCTCCACAGGTACACAATCTGATCGTGTAGTAGATGACAAGGGAAAGGGAGAAAAGATGAGGTTGCATGCGATAGAATAGATTCTTGATACCAACTAGACCTTGTGTAGTCTTCATGTAGAAGACTTTGGTTTGTTTCTTTTGAGTTTTATTAATAATATGTTGTGGTTATGTAATATTAGTGAAGAATATTTTGTGGAGAACTTATGGTTTTATGTATATATGACTTTTATTTATATTTAATGAGTTTGATAATGGTTTGTGATATTGGTCTACAGTTTGTATCATATAAGTGCGTCATAATTTTCAGATTTATATTTAAGGAATTTTAGTTGGTCTTATGTGCGTCCATTATCCAAATTTATATCCGCCATATAGGTGCATACCGTAGCGTCCCCGCTACCCCGGGGTGTGGGATTCGGGGCGTTACATTATACACAACTGTTTATCAAATAAATAATAAGCTAAATATTACTATTTATATACCCAACTACTACTTTAAGCATTATTAAAAACATAAACACTCTACTTTGTGTATAGCTCAATAGCTTATTTATTTCTATAAAAAATAAAAATAAATAGCTCATCTTAGTAAGGCTCAATCTTATGTATTAGATTTATTTCAGTATCAATTACTACGAACTCATTTGGTTCTCCACCAATTTATGAATTAAATAATTTAAAATTACTTAATTTTTAAATTATTTAATTTAAGCGTTTGGTTGCAAAAATGAATAAGCATGTAAAGTCATATAATTAAGCTAATACTAATACATTAAGTGATAAAATGTAGAGATATAACTGAAATTACATAATTTATAACTGTGAAAAAAATACATCACAGTTGTTTTTTTGTTAAAATGAAACAATTTACAGTAAAAATAATTTACACAACCAAACGAACCCTACTTTAATCATTCCATGCATTATTTCAACTCGTATATTTCAATACCTCAAACCTTATGTATTATACGTATTTCAATAGGTAAACATAACTGGAATTGTTTGGGCCTTTGTTAATAATTACGCTGTTGAAAAATTGTGTATGTTTCTGTTTGTATATTTGTTATTAATTAGTGACCTATTGAATTTTTGGCTTTTATGGTTAGTGGACTTTTGGTCATCCACTAGGAATGGCAACGGGGCGGTTTCGGGGCGGTTTTACATAAATCCGAAACCGAACCGCATTAATTTATCCCGCACCGAAACCGCCACGGTTTTTTTTTTTTAAACCGAAACCGCACCGAATTAATTTACGGTTAACCGAATCCAAACCGCCCCGCCCTGAATATACAGATTATGGGTTGGTTGCCCCGCCCCGCCCCGCCCCGCCCCGCCCCGAATAACAATCATTTAAAAAAAATGGACAACAACAATTTCAAATAAAAGTAGCAATGTAGCATTCTCAAATATAAGGCAATAACCAATTAAACAAACATTAAACTAATTAAACTTCAAACAAATTAATTAATTATCCATTCTTCAAAAACCACAAATAACTTCAAATGAATAAAATTAAAAGTTAAAAGTTCAAATCTTGACACACAATTAAACTAAAAACCCAAATAGCTTCAATTCTTCATACACAATTAAACAAAAAACACAAATAACTTCAAACAAGAATAAACAACAATTTCTTCAATTTTAAAGAAGAGTCATTCTCAAATCATCTCCATAGTAGCAAATCAATAATAAACCACCTGAAAATACATATGAATAAGAATAAATATAGTAAGTAAAAAACTACTTCAAAGATCAAACAAGTCTAGAATAATAAAATAATTACCTCCAAATCACAAATCAGATTCTTCATCACAAATTGTAACTCTTGAATCTGCTGTGTCAACTGCACCTAGAAGCATAAAATATATGGAA